>JANHZT010005412.1:113905-124315 GCA_032468215.1 Stegonotus admiraltiensis
CCGAATGAAAGCTTCTTGTCGTCGTAAGTACGGGGGAAGTATGTGACTAAGAACTGGTAGCCAGTAACTAGGTGTAGATGTGTGAATACAGGAAATAAGAATTACTCAACAACCCATAGTCCAAAGATTCAAGATTAGCATGATGTGTGAATGAAGCTTTAGTTTAAACAGTGTTTCCATTTCTCTGACCCCAATCTAAACATCCCTGGGAAGTGCAATTGCCAACATGAATAAATTCATCATGTACTATGTGCTTAAAGTGTAAAAATTCTTAAGCAAACGTTGTGTAAATGATTACCACAGCTGTGGCAAGCTGCTGATATGGCTTTATCCCCAACGAATTAAAATATCACCAACAAGAAAAGAATAACCTCTTTACAGCAGCCTGAGCTATAATTGTTGTTGCTCTTTTATGCTTTAAAGAGAGAATTGAACATTTAATTCAAATTTGAGAATGCTGTTATAATGGGCATTTAGAAAATCCTGATCTAAAGGATGTCCACATACACATACACATCTCTCTACTGTATAGTGAAATGGGGACAAGGTAGAATGAGTCTAGAATAGTAGCGATGAATCTGGAAATAGTAAGAAGAAATAGAATAATAACTAGAAATAGAAAACTTCCATCAGAAGTGCAGGTCCTTTAGACAAGAGCGGATATGGGCTCGTTGTATAGAATATCCAAGTTTGGACTTTTGATACCCCACAGTAAGACTAAGAAACTCTCTTTCCCCGAGATCTGGAAAGCCACAGCTAGGCCATGTTTGCACAAACAGAACTTGCTACTTTATGCGTTTCCTGTCAGGCATAGGCAAAATATAAATGACAGCTGATTTTCCATGGGTAAAAACTTCAGAGCTTTTTATTATGGGTAGAATAATTAACATTAGTTAATTACAGTTATCTTTAAGCTGCAACTTTAAGCAACTTTAAAATCTCATTTCTAAATACATCAAATCAACTTGAACTGAATTACCCTGCCTCTAAATAAATATGCTAACATTTGGATATGCAACTGGTATCTCAGTAGTTTCTGGTTAAGGCTGAAAAAATCCACTTAATGCAAGACTGAAAACCAACTTTAGTGGTGAGGTATTGACTTCTTGAGTATCAGTTTTCTCTTTGATCAAGGCTGTACTGTACTTCATTTCTCTTTCAAGTTCAGAGAATTAAGGGGAGGGGGAAAGAGAGAGACAGAGGATGAAATTAGCTGTCTTTTATCTTTCTCCTGCAACATCTGGCTCTGACTGTGGGATTGCCCACTCCACTTCACTCATTGTCCTTTATCTTTCATTTGCTGAACCTAAACAATAGTTGGAGACTTTGGCTAGGTACATACATGATGTTAAGGCATGATTTGTTTTAACCACAGTTAGTTGAATAAACAGAATAACAGAATTGGAAGGGAACCTGGAGGTCTTCTAGTCCAACCCTAGGACTAGGCTGAATTAACAGAGGGATAGAATCAAGTTCATGTGGTAAGACCTCACTTGGAATACTGCATCCAGTTTTGGTCACCACGATGTAAAAAAGATGTTGAGACTGTAGAACTGCCAATCAGGATAGTAATGAAAGGAATGGGCTAGAGAGAGGTTCGTTGGAAGTGATCTATATTGCATACGGTAAAGCAAAAAGTCACTTGTCAAAACTCACCAGTGTTACCCAGGAAGTTCCTTTTATCCTGTGTGCAGTACACGACTGGGAGAGCACTCGTCTTTCCTGCCTTTTGCTGCAGTTCCAGCAGCAGCTCACAAAATGGGACATTCGCTAACAGCTCCTCCCCATAACAGCCTCCGATGGGCTTGTTTTGACCATTGATTTAGAACTGTTCCACATTCAACCACCTCACAAACCCACCAGGTTGCAGAGATTAAAAGAGCAGTCAAAACTCAGCAGCTCCCCAGAGCAGAGTCAATTGCTAGGCTAAGAAAGGACATAATAAACGAAGGCATTTTCATAGCCACTTTCATAGTCTTCAATTCTGTAAGTCAGCTGATCCATGGGATGGGACAGCTGATGGCAAAGTCAACTTTCCTCCATCATCTGGCATGTCTCCCAGCCAGCTCTCCAATCCTACAAATCAATTAATCTCTAGAATTTGAGATCGGAGAGATCAAGTACTAGACACAATGATCAAGCCAGAGGATAGTATCCAAGGACCAGAGGGAGGTCTATTCATACCTGGCTATAGCAGCCAATAGAGCCAGGTGGATTCCACCTTATGGGGTCACTTGACTTCCTTAATGACAGGCTGCTGAAGCATGTTGTACTCATCTGAAAGTTATCTTGGATTGCTGTCAGCATAATAGAAAAATAACTACCACAGAATAGCTAAGAATAATTTAATAATTCACCTCAGATTGGGTTGGAGAGGAGATAAAAGACAATGTCATGGGGAACTGGCAGGAAAAAAAAATAAGCTGCAGGGCATGTTCATTTCATGGTTAGATGCAACCCACTAGTGAAAGTGATTATCACTCATCAGAAACTGAAGTCAAATTATAGCTGTTTTTCTCCTTTTTTGGCTGGCTCATTTTTTACCTTTAGGGTAGACCCCAGAAATTGATACACTCCCTCTTTTGTTCCCAGAACTGCATTGGTTTGTGTACCTCTTAAATATGGGACAAATTGCCCCACAGTGCTTTTTACTATAGTTTCTGGATCTTTTGCGTAAAAAGTATGGCAAAAGTAATTGTTCAGAACATAATCAAATGGAAGTTTCCACAAATGCTCATTAGCCTACAGTATCTTTCTATCTCCTGAGCACAGTTCACTGTTGCCATAGCAATGGTGTAATATTTTAAATAGGTCTCATTCCAAAATAATATTGTGGCTCTTCATCTACTGTGGTTTAATTAAAAATAACTTTTCCTTCTGAAACCCCTTGGCATTAGACTTTGTTATGTCCATTGAATGAGAGGCTAGAAATGACCTTCCTAATTAGCTGATTCCTCTATCCTAGGACTAGGATTACATTTTGATGTTTTAACCTGAGGTTTAAGCCTGGACTAGATGTATTTTACAGGTACAGCTAGCACAGCAAAATTTATTTTTTTCTTATTCCTGGAAACTGTACTAAGTGCGGGAATTGTTCAGAAGCTCCACAGCAGGGTTTTAATATCATATATTAAAGTGTCACTAAGAGAAAAGTGCTTCCAATGAGAAAAGTAGAATCAGAAATCAAATTCTTTTAGGTTTGTGGAGGTGGGGAGAGCCAATACTTTGGAAGGGTATCTGATTTCCTTCTGCTGATGTGAATCCCTGAAGGATCTTTTTAGCACAAAACACACATGTATGCATACATACCATACGTGCATCAGCATACTGCACAATGTCCTGAACTGAAAGCACCTTAGCTGTAAGCTGATTTATTGCAAGGAGTGTTACAGTCAATTAAGTATTTGTAAGCTGCTACAGAAAATCTAGGAACTCCCTTTTATGCGCACCAAGAGCATGCTCAATTCTCCAAGCATAAGGTCTTGTGCAGCTGACCCAGCAGCATCTTTTTACAGTAGGAGAGGGAGGTGGCAACATGTTTGAAGGAATCGCAAGACTTGTATGAATACAAAATCTCAGGGGAAACAAATCTGAAACATAATGCAGTTAGGATTAAGCATGAAGATCCAATTACAAATCATCCTCAACCATGGATGCTTAAGGGTGACTTTGGGCCAATTGCTATCTGGCCACCTAATGGGAAAACTATGGTATGTATACTGTGCATACTCTTGAGATCTAAAAAGAAGGACACAAAATCAATCAAGCAAATAAACAAATGAGCAAGCATGCTCACTAGTAAAAAATGTACCAACTAAGGTTAGCAGAAAGGAATATAGTAGAGTATGTTCAAGGACTGTGGCAGGTCCAAAGTCATGCAATCAGTTGCCATGGCCAATCAGATTTTGCATTATGTCTACTCGGTCCAACATTTTTGCCACAGTACTGAAATAGTAATATCTCACCTGTTGAATGATGAAGCCAATGCAGCAAATTAGAGCTTCTTAGAAACCAAAGAGGGATACTGGCAGTTCTGAGAATAAAATTATAAAGTAGAAAACCAAGAAAATTCCTCTAAACTTCTCCACTACTGCCTCGCAATCCATCCTGAGCCCAATATAACGCCCAATGCCCCCCGAATGTTGTGTATCTGGGGAAGAGGAAATGTGTATAGAATCTTTCAGAAAGAATCCCTGGCTGGCTGGAACGGGGAATCAAGTTCTGCATCATTCTGCTTGTGAGTTCTGCCTGAAATGACTGACACATTACTAACTGTACAAAAGCTTTATTCTTTCCCCCTTTTCTATCAAAATTCAAGGTCAGAATTTATTATAGCTCAGCAGAGAACAAATAGGTTTTATCAGTCTATTATAGCGAGCATACATAAAGGAAAGAGGCAAGAAAGAAAATTTCGTTGTGCTCATATAACAGGCTTCTTTTTGAGGTTTTGTTAGATTCTTTTTCGTTCTTTTGAAGACAGATGTAAGTGGGATGTAAAAAGATTCTCTGATAAAGCACAGTAAGGATCAAAGGGAAAAAACAACTCTCCTATTCTTCTTTACCGTCTTCACCCTGGGAGCCTGCCTATTCAGAAATGACCAGATCCATTTTAGACTGTCATGGATATCCAAATTTTCCTTTCCTTTCCTTTCCTTTCCTTTCCTTTCCTTTCCTTTCCTTTCCTTTCCTTTCCTTTCCTTTTTCCTCTCCTCTCCTCTCCTCTCCTCTCCTTCCTTTCCTTTCCTTTCCTTTCCTTTCCCCTCTTTCAGACAGCTTCCCATCTTAAACATAGGTTGGTATGCCTGTGTAAGAAGCAGATACTAAACTGTTGGCCTATGACTGGGAGATAATTTGGTGACTCTTTGGCTAACAACACGAACCTTTTTCAGATGTTCTAACAGATGCATTGTTTGTATGCATCAATTGCAAATAAGACATGGCATGTGAGATTTACTATCCTATTTCCCCAGTCTTTTCATTTTCCAAATATGAAGTGCTTGCATTGATGTAGCATCTCCTCTGTCTACAGAGAGATTCTATTCCCAATTTTAAAATGTGAAGATTCAAAATAAATCTCAGAGGCGGAGCAAAGTCTTTGTGGCAGCTGTACTTCTCTGTGAGGGAGGTGATGAGAAGGCCGAGAGAGAGAAACAAGGTTAATTTTCTTGTTCCTCCTATCATGCCTAGAGCTTTCACACATTCCAATTGTCAGCATGCATAGGGTAGTTATTTTCTTCCGCTTTCTGTCATGTTCACACATTTCAAACATCATGATAGCAATTAGCCATACAAGGCTAACAGGCCACATGCTTGTAAAGCTGGTGGTATCCCTTAACAGGCTTTACAACGCATGAGACAGTTAACTATTTCATGATATATATTTTCCACAGTTCATCCAAAGGTGAGACTAGAACTGCATGCCATGAAAAAGGTATAGTGTCTTTATTATGTAAGTCTTTAATTTTACAAGTCATTATTCTGAAAGATGCTCTTATCTTCCACTCCGGCCAAATTCCCATATAGCTGTGATGGTGAACCTATGGCACATGTGCCAGAGGTGGCACACAGCACCCTCTCTGTGGGCATGTGAGCCATCTCCCCAGCTCAGCTCCACTGTGCATGCGCGTGTGCCTCCCACTGGCCAGATGGTCTTCAGGTATCTGCTGCACACACCGGGGGGGGGGCATACATGCACAGGGAGGTGCATGCAGGGGGAGCACAGATGTGCAGGGGTAGGGCACATGCAGGGGAAGA
Organism: Stegonotus admiraltiensis; assembly: GCA_032468215.1. Taxonomy (NCBI): domain Eukaryota; kingdom Metazoa; phylum Chordata; class Lepidosauria; order Squamata; family Colubridae; genus Stegonotus; species Stegonotus admiraltiensis. Next base: position 119,660 of record JANHZT010005412.1, read on the forward strand.
GCACATGCAGGGGGTGCATGCATACACAGGGGCAGAGCACATGCACGGGCCCCGCATATGCATTGCATTTTTGGGGTTCTAAAATGTAAGATAAAACTGTGATATTTAAGGGTGAGTAGAATACCACATACCCATCACAATGCACATGACTGGACTCTGATGCATGTAAAAAAAGGAAAGATGCTAGATACTTCACTGGTCTCTTCCTCACAAAGTTCCTCCCTCCCAGAGGAACTAAAACTAAAAGGAATGCCTGCAGAGGTTGCTGTTTCTAGGTCCAAATTCACAGAACAGAACATAGAACATCTTTTCCTGACTTTGTATCCATGATCTTTCAAGAACGCAATGTGTTGTAGCTTCCTGGAGAAAAACCAGGGGAGAAAGACTATCTAGAACTTGCCTCTCCAAATTCTTTGTGTCAGGGTGGTGGTGAAAAGTGACATATTTTGACTTCAAGAGGTCACTAAACAATTGTTATACTTCACTGTTCTCAAGAAGGAACTGTCAAACATCACAAAATAAGATAGTGGTTCAAATAACACATATCTTTTTGACCAAGGATTGGTTAAATTAGTTGTTTTCTTGACGTTATAGTTGATGCATTGACAGGATTGACCTTGATGCAGAAGGACCTGTTCTGTTCTGTTTATATATTCTAAGAAAAGCAGATTTTTTGCAGCAATTTCTATTATGATGATGCTCAGAAGTGGGCCTCTCATTACCTGTTTATGAGCTTCTTGAATACACACCAACTGTGTCAAACATAATGTTGAACCAGAAAATCCAATAGTATAAATCAATTTCCTAATTTTCCTTTATCTGTATTTTCATCTAGCATCTACTTTGGTTGCAAGATTTTCTGCACTCCAATGCAATTGGGCAAAGAACTTGATCTTTATAAGGCAGGAAGCCCTAATACTCCTCTTTTAGAAAGACAACAACACTGACACAGGAAACATTGGCATCTTCTCTAAATATCTGACGATCCTGAAAAATTCTCTGTTATAAACAGAAAGCATTTCTTATCTGAAAGAAAACCAGAGAGATGCATAACGTGGCAGAGGGGATCTAGAGGAACATATTTTAAGAATAAACATGATTCTCCAAATTTAGTCCTACAGAGAGATGTCCTCATAGTAGAGTTGTGTTGTTACAATTTCAGAAGGCAATGGTACTGTTAAAATAGCAGTATCTCTCTTCATAACGTGAAGCTTTAAGCAGATTATAAAATAAAGGATAATAAGCTTCTCAAGATAAAATAATCAATTCCCCTTAAATTTTAAAATGCAAAATTGATTAGCATATTTTTGAGACACAAAAAGTCATCATGACTCACACAGCTCCTGCAAAATCAATGAGGATGCTCAAAAGTCTTAAAACCCTTGGGACAGCATTGCCAGAGCTGTGTGTAACAGATTCTCTCTTTACTTTTAAGGTTGGAAGAGAACTCAAACAAGAGACTGGAAAAAAATATTGGAACATCTATTCCTCACTGCAGCCCTATCAACCCTCTAATTGTACAATATTCCTTTTATAGACATGTATGAGCATATTGAAAATCTTAGAGCTGTGTTCACACTTGCACCTAATTATGGCACAAACATATCCTAGCATCATCTTTTCTGGGAAGATTGTGTTTGCTTATCATTACTTTCATGTTATGAGTGAAATAAGTTTAAAATCTCTCTGACAACATGCAAGGGTAATTTTGGGGTGGGTATAGTTACCTTTTGGTATCCATTACATTAGCAGGACATCAAATGATTGAAATGATCTAAAACAGAGATTATAGACAAATGAGATCAGCAACAACAGGGAGAACAAATTTAATGTTGGTATATATATATATTTTTCTGAGTTCAGGATGGATGCTCAATTCAGCAGTGAAGAAACAACCTCAGTTATTTGCCAGATCAGGGCTGAGTACAGTCCTGGATTCTGACATGTAAATTTCACTTGTAAATTTTCCATTTCAGGAAGAGTTGTCATTTTGGTCACAGAAAACATACACGGGACAAGAATGAGGAACCTTTTGTCCATCATATCCCCTGATTTACAATTCATAGCATTCCTCACCACTACCCATTAGTCTTGCTAATTGGGTTTTCAGGGAGTTGTAGTTCAGCAATATTTGAAAGTCCCCCTCCCCATTCCAATTTAGAATAATAAAATATTTGAGAATGAAATTAAGATTTTAAGAACATGTACCTATCTAGCTTTCTCTTACAGTAATGGGACAAAAGATGAGAGACTAAATTTCCATGAAAGTCTTCCTTGTTATTTTTGTAGAGAGAGATGATCCACAATCTGCTATTGTTCCAAATTAGAGTCCTCCATGAATAGCAGTCAAGTTTGAGTCAAGATCTCAGGCCTTACTTTGTCATGTAAAATTGGGTGCAAATCAGAGATTAACCCCTTTATCTAACTGAAATCACCTTTTGGGGAACATTTACTCCAATTTACTTCCAGGTTAGAAGTAATAATAGGGATCTACATGACAAAATAGGATTGCAGCCTACTTTTCAGAACTAGAGTGCTGATCCAATTGGGATTCTACTCCTCTCCAGCAGTAGCTTTTCAAGCAGACATTATGAATTTGTCTCACTATTTCTCAATTAGCTTGAAGATTGGAATTCTCTCTATGCTTTTCCTGGAATGTCAATGGACTCTATGGAATGACATCCTGAACAAATATGCATAGAATTTACAAAAGAGCCACATTCTTTTATTTTTTTAAATCACTGTTTGGTCCTTGTGAATAAGGTGAAATGCAAATATTCACATCTGTTGCTTTGTAAACAACGGGATTTATTGCTATTAAGGACAATGACACTTGGGGCAGCCTATTTCTAAATATCTGAAGATAGCAAGATGGTAGAAGGAATATAGTGGTATTTTCACTCTGTCTTCTAACATCAGAGCCTCACTTTCTAAAATGGTAGAGCTGACCTTATGGACTTGAGAGCTGCTCCCTATCTTATCTCTTTCATTTACAGTAAAGAAACAACCCCATGTCATGGAAGGAATGTGTATCTGTTTTGACTTATGAAACAGAAATATGCATACCAAACTGTTGTTTTGACTTGCAACTGCATTCCCCTTTGGGTTCTTACATTTTGCTTTTTATCTCTGGATACAAAGCTACCAGCATTAAAAAAAGCATGCTGTTTAAAGATTAAACTGTTGTATTATGAGATTTTGAAAAATCATTACATCAATTTTTCTAAATGCTGAAGCTTTGAAAAATACCAATTTTTTTCAACAGAACTATGTAATGGTAATAATTCATGGCACAGTTTTGTAGCTAAAACACTGCTAGAGGAAAATAAAATAGTTTGTCCTTCACTGACAATGCAAGTTCATTTTCACTTCAAAGAGGATATGCCTTTTATGCTACAGATGTCTGATTCTGCTTGTAACAGTCACGTTAATACTAGATAAATTTTCTCCACTCTAGTATTTTGAACTGAATTAAGTACATCAACAAAGCAAACTTTGCAAAAACCTTTTTCCTGCCCTCTGCTTGAACATGGAAACCTGGTGGACATTACTATGCCTAAAGAGAACACTTTCTGTAAAATATGTATCTATGGAAGAGAGATCAGATGTAGAAGGCTTAAGCACAATACCCTTGTTACTGTAGAGAGAGAAAAAATTAGATGGCTAACTAAGGACGTCAGCTGAAAAATCCTTTTCCAAATTCCACAGTCCACATGCAACTGTGTTCTATGTATATTTATATGCACAAAAAGAAAAGCCAAGCCTTTTTTTACTAGCCATTTTAAGACATTGTTTTTTAATAAGTATTCTAACTGAATTGAAATTATCTTATTTCTTAACCTTTGCATTTCGCTAAAAAGGTTTATTGGAAAAAACCCCCAAAGCAAAACATGTAAGTATGGATTGAAGACTATAGTAAATAAAAGGAATATCTTCAAATCTCCTGGACATTTCTTTGGAAGGATTGTTGATAGATTACCAATTGAAACTGACAAAGAAATGACAATCCAATCCAAAACTTTCTGGAAGAACTTAAGATCTTTGCTTTAATTAGCCAAATCCCTGTATTTGTTGCTATTATGGAAGACTCAGTATTGCCTAACATTTAAACAACTAAATGTATTTGCTGGGAAATTATTCTGTGAAGAAGTATTATTTAATACAATTTATTGAAGAAATGAAACCTGTGCTGTGGTCTTTAGCATCTCTGGATAACACGTTTATCTCTAAGTTGTCTCTCTTCCATAACCATTTACGCCATGAATTCTTATGAGACAAATATGCATCCAAGACAAAAATTTTAGGAAGCACCAAGAACTACCAAATATAAAAATCCTACCAATTGCTCAGAGAGGACTAAGCATGCTTAGCCAACTCAGAACAACATTTTGATAACAAAATGAAAGATGCTACAAAGGAGTAATAACTAAGCATTGAATAGGGTTGCCAGGTCTGCTTCCAAAAAATAGCGGACAAGCGTGTGTGTTAAGTAGTAAAAAAATAAATAAAAAATTTACAATTAAATTATATATTTTCTTACAAACATTTTAACACGTATTAAAATAATCACTTCAAAACCTTACTTAAAATTCAAAACATCAAATATAATAATATGTAAAATATTAAATTACATTTTACTTTGCTGTCGTGTGTATT
>JANHZT010005412.1:178512-189171 GCA_032468215.1 Stegonotus admiraltiensis
AAGGAAGGAAGGAAGGAAGGAAGGAAGGAAGGAAGGAAGGAAGGAAGGAAGGAAGGAAGGAAACTGTGGGAATAAGCTGAAGCAGGAATTAATAGTGGTAAATGTGAAGTCCATAGCTGAAAGTAAACCATAGTTCAAGGTGGTCCACCCTGTTCTAAACTGATCGAATGATCAGTAAATATGACATTTATGTATCCTATTTAGTGTAGAATGATTTATACATTGTGAGACCCTTAATTTAAATTAAGGTTCTCACAGTACGTTCCCACAGAGAAGGGCTCCTCAGGGTGCCGTCGGCCAGACAATGTCAGCTGGCGACCCCCAGGGGGAGAGCCTTCTCTGTGTTGGCACCCGCCCTCTGGAATGACCTGCCCCCGGAGATACGTATGATCCCAGACCTCCATGCCTTCCGTCGGGCCCTAAAAAAACACACTTGTTCCATCTAGCTGGGTTGGCCTAAATCTCTTCGTTGTTTTAATTGGGAATTTTTATTTCGGTATTTTAAATTATGGGGCCATAAATTATTTAATACTTTTAAATGGTTCTTAATTTTTATAATCTACGTTTTTATTCTGGTTGTTCACCACCCTGAGTCCCGTCTGGGAGAAGGGCGGTATAAAAATGTAAATGAATGAATGAATGAATGAATGAATAAATAAATAAATAAATTATGTATTAAAATGTAATATCAGTATAATCTATCAAAAGAAAATATATTTGAAAAACTGTTACTAGCCCAATGAAAATATTCACCCAAGTTTCAGTAACCATGAAAACATTATTTTCCATTCTAACAGTTATTAGAATGGAATCCTAAAATAAAATTACCAGTATTGTGATTATAAAATAGAAAGCAATCTATATAGAATATACAGTTCTGATAGCTGTATTTTAAATATTATAGGGGAAAATATAATAGTTAGAATTATTGGGGAAGAGGAAGAGACGGATCTTTGGTCGGCCAACCAGCTGGCTGACTTGCCTGCCTGCCTGCCTTTCATCTCTGGAGATAGGGAATCCATGACTTTCAGATTCTGGGGAACAATTCTGGGGAACCTCTGTGTGTCTGTGTATGTGTATAAAATTTAGGAACAGCTTGAATTCAGTGGTGAAATGCTACTGGTTCGCACCAGTTCGGGTGAATAGGTAGTGATAAAAACTACTGGTTCAGACGAACCGGTAGTAGAAAAAAAAAGCTACCGGATCCTCCGAACCGGTATTTCCGATGATCAGCTGTGCGGTGCAATTTAAAATCACTAGAAAGCAGGAAATCCTGCTTTCTAGTGAATCTAAATTGCGCGGCACAGCTGTTCCCCCACCTGCTGGTCTACTTAACTTCCCAAGTCTCCTTTTTCCGTGGAAAGCATGTTTGGCACGTACTGTGCATGCGCGCATGCACAACGTGCATTTGGTGTGCACTGCATGCATGTGCAGCGTGCATTTGGTGCACACCACGCATGTGCAGCCAGTGAACCGGTGGCAAACCGGTTCAGATTTTACCACTGATAGAACTGTATGTGCTCTATATAAAGATTCCCTATAAAGTTTTTTTTCATGGTGCTTGTATTAATTTAATTTGATTTAAATGCAAAAAGCATGGTATGGACATAATAATATTAGAGAAATTAGAAGTACCGGTAATTGCTCCAATCTTATGGACTCTGGGCTTTCAGTGATTTTTACCTTAGAAGTGGACCTAGCTGGGTCCTTACTTTAATAGATGCAGTTGATCCTCATTATTTATGAATTTTGTATTTTTTAATTTGCTACTGGTATGTGCTAAAATTTCTTGGTCACTCCCAAAATCAATACTTTTGTGGTCATTTGCAGTTTACCAGCTGAGGTTAAACAAGGCAACACTCTGCCTTTTTGTTTCAGCTCTATTCCTGTAAACAAGAGTCCTTTTTGTGGTCTGTTTCACTCTTGTGCTGAAAAATATATTTTAAAAGGCATCTTTAAACCAAAACGCACATAAAACAAGTTTATGTATTGATTGGTGAACAAAAATGTTGTGATATGAGGTTCACAGGAACCCAACTCTTATTTTCCTTAGGAGCAATGATTCAGTATTTGCTAATTCAGTGTTTGCAGTGACTTTACAGAACATAACTCCTATGAATAATGAGAATTTTATTTCTCACAGTAACACTGTAGATTTCCCTGTTAGAATTAAAACTATTGTTACAAAGTTGATGCCAAGCCACATACTGTTCAGGGCATAATAGCAAACAAACCTGTTCAAATTTGTCCCCCTTCCTGCCATCACTAATTCTGACATTGTTTTCTTATTTGATGTTATACCACTGCCTCTGTGATTTTGAGTTCAGCATAAAGATCTTGCCTTCTATAATCAGGCTTTTTTCTTCTTTTGGTCTTCTGAGGAGAAGTCCTAAAATAATCTTGCTCCAAATATCTCAATACGCTGTTACAAACACTTAAATTATGCTTCTAGTCTGTTTATCTTCCTGCTTTTCAAGTGCTGGTTCAGTTCAATTTTAATGTTTAATTTCCCTTCATGATGATTTTTCTTGCTTCAAGCAGACATCTTCATGATCTATATCAGGGGTGTCAAACTCACGGCCCGCAGGCTAGATGCATCACATGCTGGCCATGCCCACTCCCGTTTTAGGAAGGGGGGGAAAGTTGTGATACATCAATGTGATGCCGCAAGTTTCACACCCCTGATCTATATCAACCAGTGGTGGGTTGCTCCCGGTTCGAGCCGGTAGCAGTGACGATGTGACGCCACTGAACCGGTTCTCTGTGATTGGGAGCTGGGTCCTCCCGCCCACCTCCGCTTTATTCCTACCTTTATTCCTTGGTTTTTAGCCCAGCTGATAGGTGCGGCAGAGTGGATTGCTGCACCTCAGCTGGCTAGAAACCTAACGCGCTTGCGCTGAGTGCAAGATTGGCGCATGTGCGAGCATTGCTCGCACGTGCGTGGCAATCGTGCGCAAAGCGCATGCTCGAAGAGAACCGGTAGTAACACCGGTTGGAACCCACCACTGATAATCAACCATTCTCTCTTATAAACATTTTTTTTGGTGATTAATTTCAGATTAATGCCTTTTTTCCAGTTTAGCATTTTTGTCATTTCAGGCTTACATTGGCCATAATTTCTCTCATTTAATTTACTTGGGAACATTGAACCTCATTGCAACTATTATTCTTACCAAGGGAATTGTCTGTTGTGCATGCCACTGAAATCAGGTGGATGACAATTTAATTGCTCATAGTCATATATGTTCTGTATGTTTAAAACTGCCTTTTCAATATTTTAAGCATCTCATAGCTTAAAACATGGAAGTTACGATGCAGTTCAGTGGTCCCCAACCTTTTTGGCTCTGTGGATCGGCAGTGGTGGGGGCAGGGAGAGAGAGATGGTTTCGCCCTGGTTCCCAATGGGCTGCAGCTTGGAGGTGGGGACCCTGGATGTAGTTGTTGATTAATACTGCAGCTGAGGTATCTAAGGAAGTATGTTCAAAAGAGATGGCCTCTTTGGTATGTTTTAGGTTTTTGCAGTGAATTACTTTTTCAAATAGCCAATTGCAATGTTGTCATTGGAATTTTTTGAGCAAACTATGTTGTTTGGAGGTCAGTCTGAGAATGTTAATGAGCACAGAAAATGTGGGATAGAAATTTCACAAAAATAGACATATTCTGGAAGTGACACATAAAACAGTTTTAGACTGGACTCCAATAGAAAGTAGTGCAGCAACATTTTGCCCAAATTAGCAGTTATACGGAAAAGTACTGGTTCCCTAAAGTGACTTATATATTAAAAAACTCTTTTTAAAAAATTGTATCTCCTCCTATCAGTGCCATTAAGCTGTAAAGTCAGAGAACAATGATTAAAAACTCAAATAAAAGCATTTGCTAAAGAACAACTTCATGAGGGAGCTAAACAAATTACCTAGCAGCAGTCCATATATTATATTTGACAGCCACTAATGAAGGATTTAGTTGATAATGTGCAAAGATTGGACTGGAGTTGTATGGTGTTGCTTTTTTAAAAAAAGAGGCAAGGTTGCAAACAGCAGACTGTAGTTTTGAGGTCGGTCATCAAGAAAGTTGGGGGGGAGGAGAAACTACCTGATGACTAACTTTTCTTATTCAACAGTTGACAGAAATTTGAGTTTAATCTACTAACAGCCCTTTAGGGATTTACAATGAACAACAAAGGTTTTTGACTCCTACCTGTGAACAGTAGCAACAGTAACACAATTCTCCTTGTCTGCCTCCCCACATTATGCTGCTGAGGTGAAAAATGTTTGGAGGATAACCAAGGGTTCATTTTAACCTGAAAGAGTACTAAAGTCTACTCAGTTTGTATATTTATAAAGAATATCAATCAATATCTGGTTTTAGATTTATTCAGCTCTGCCAGCCTACCCTATGGCTCTGGCTGGTGGATCCTTTGTATTCTAATTAAAAAAGAAAGTAGTTCCTGCAAAACTGAGATTTACCCATTTTTGGCATTGGAGGCTTTGTTGGACTTGGCAACCCCAGCTTAAAATAACCCTGGTATAATTCTGGGGAATGAGTGGATTCTGTGGTTGAGGTGGAAACTGTAAAGGCAGGAATCCTTATGCAAGGATACAGCTTGCTCCAACAACTGGGGGCCCATTCAGAGAAAAAATACCATCCCAGACATGCAAAATTAGCTCCCCACCCCCAGTTTGTGGTATTATTTCCTGGGTGCTAAAGAGATAGAACATGAAAAACTAATAAATCTAATTAAACTCTGACATTAATTCAGTAAATCACATAGCAGCAGTGTTTTTGCAATACTATGGATTTTTTTCCGACAGCCTTACAGTTTCTCTTAGGAGAAGAATTAATCCCTTTTCTTCTCATTTTATCTCTTTCCAGACATTTACAGCATGGTGTAACTCTCACCTCCGCAAGGCTGGCACCCAGATTGAGAACATAGAAGAAGATTTCAGAGATGGCCTGAAGCTCATGCTACTGCTGGAAGTTATATCGGGTGAGACCATTATTGTGCAGTCGTTTAATGGGCTGGAGTGGAGAAACCTATACTTCAAGCTTTCCTTGTGGTGCAAAACAAGAGCCAAGATGGCCATTGTTTGAATCGGTATCCCATGTGCACAAAGTTCATGTTGGGAAATTTATGGAGAGAAGGAACTTCAGAGAGACAAGTAAATGGGAATCTATTCCTATCCAGTATTCATTACCACATGAAGCAAAGCACTTGTTTCATCAGCATCTCTCTATTATCATGACATGAAGCATTCAAATACAACCTGGTGCCTTCTAGACTGGACATGCCAGCCTGGGGTAATGAGAGCCGTAATCCAAGACACCTGAACAGTGTCATCTGGGGAAGGGTGTTTCAGCATTGCTTATCCAATCAGGGTTGGAAACCAAGTCAGCCAAAGCAATAAGTATCACTTCACTTCCATATGTTTTGTTGGGACGCCTTTCCCACTTAAGCTTCACTGTGCTGTCCGCTGTAGCTTCTTTTATAGGTAGTCCTCATTTTACGACAATTGAGCCCATGTTGTTAAGCGAGATAGTTGTTAAGTGATTTTTTTGCCCTGTTTTACGACTTTTCTTGCCACCATCGTTAAATTAGTAACACGGTTGTTAAGTGAATCTGGCTTCCCCATTGACTCAGAAGGCCATAAATGGGGATCAGCATGACCCCAGGACATTGTAACCCATCATAAATAAGAACCAGTTGCTAAAGCATCCAAATTTTGATCACATGACCATGGAGAGGCTGCAACGGTTGTAAGTGTGAAAAGTGATCATAAATCATTTTTTTTCTATGCTGTTGTAACTTCGAACGGTCACTAAATAAAAGGTTGTAAGTCAAGAATAGAACTTTGATTGCTCTCCTATATCCAAAGGCCTCAGAGAAAGCCACAAGTGGTCCTCCTTCCTTTGCAGAATTTAAAAGCAAAATGTTGAATGGTCCATGTTCTGTGGCTTTCTTTGAAGTCTTCCAGAACCAGCTGAATTTGTCTCTCATGTTATTTATTCCTGACTTGTTTATCTTGCTTGTGAAGTGCTCACTCATGCATGGGGAAGGAGAGGAAAGCCAAGAGGAAGCAGTTTACAGACAGTGATAGGCAGAGGGCAAATAACCAAGCCTTGGAGTTTTTATTTACAGAATTCTACCATGGAATATATTTCCTTGATGTTGCATTCTCCTCTGTCTTCATTTTCCCTTCTTTGCCCTTTCTTTTTCCCTTCTTTGCCCTTTCTTTTTCCTTTCTTTGCCCTTATTGCTTTTTGTTTTGAACGTTCCCTTTCTCTGCAGTGCTTTCCAGGTTTTGTTTAGGACTCTGGCTTGAATAATTCCTAGACTTTGGCTATCTAGGAATTCTGGCAACTATAGAACCAACAAATCTAGGGGTCACTGGTCATGGAAAAGCTGTTTATACACACTGTGCACAGCCAAAGTGCTTCAAAATATTTTTTGCTGTGATTGAACATGGTGGTTTGCCACATTATATGTAAGCAGGTTCCATGGCCTCTTAAAATCTCAGTGATTCCTGTTTTCCCCGGTAGAAGCCCTTTTCCTGTCTGGTAAACATGTACAGTTGGCATGTGTCACTGATCTCTTGAAAGTGTAGGACAAGCCCTTGCTTTGTTGTGGCATCGTCTGGTAAAGATTACTGTGACTGCCAAAGGAGAGTCAGTTCGTTCTTGTCAGAAGGAAAGGCGGCTGTTCTCCTGCCTCTTTGAACTTCAGGTTCAGTTGCTTTTGGCAGCAGTTCAAAGTAAACACAGTTATAACGGCTGGACATGCTGCATTTTGGAAAGAAAGGACACATAACTGAAGAAAAGCAAAGGATTGTAGACTGAATCCTTTGCAAGAAAGGAGATCCCATTTATCTCCCTCCAACTTTATTATTATTATTATTATTATTATTATTATTATTATTATTATTATTATTATGTTTGTTGTTGCTGCTGTGTATGAATGATCTTTTGACATAAGAGAGCCTTTGGGGTGTGTGTGTGATATGGTAACATAGAATATTGAAAATGTACACATACAAATAATTAGAAATATACCCAAAAAGGAAAAGAACACATTCAAACACATCAGGTCCCAGAGGTTCTGTTTCAGATAAGGACATTTGTTCCTTTTTTGCCTGCCACTAAGCTTAAAATCTCATGTCTGAAAAGTTTTTGCCCACCTCAGACAGAATTCATTGATATGATACCTTTGTGATTATGGTGCAGATACATAAATTTGCAGAGGTAACTGTTAGCCATCAGTTGATAATCCTAACTCATTTGGAGGAAACGGTACAGTCCAAGTGAGCTGCAATAAGCCGAGTAATCAGTTGGTATGTTGCAGGCCAAAAAAAAATAAAATCCTTTTTGATGGGCAAAAAGAAACTAGAAGCCTGATTCGCCGTGGTTTAGTGCAAAAAAACCCGGAATGTTTTAGTTATTCTAGATTTCACATAAAAAAATCCAGAGGAATGACTAGAACAAGACTGGTCCATGTTGCCCTACCCTCCTCTGTGGAACCAACACGTACATATCCCACCAGCCTGCCCACCTCTCTTATTTTCCAGAACCTTCCCTTCCTCATCTCTGCCCTGCTGTCCCTGATGTTGTTGAAGCACAGCATATTCCCTGGTCCAGCCTGTCCCCAAATCTTCCCATGTTTTTCTTTGCTGCCTCTCCTTCGCCATCAATGTCCTTGGCTTTTTCCCTGCTCCCGCTGCCTCCAATATCAAACCATTTGTATCTGGATAAAAACAGCTTCATTTTGTTCTCTGCATGGGCCAAAACTCCTGAAGCGTGTATGTTTCCATTCAGGCATAGACCACCCATAATCAGTTGTTCCCTGCACCAAGCATTTTGCACATCTTTAGAAAAAGAAATCCCAATGAAAACTGCTATGACAACTTAGTTCTGCTTTTATTTACTTCTGTATATACTTCCAATTACCCACTATGAAGATAATTGAGCACATTTGTTTAGGAATTTTATTCTGTCTAGGCTAGGCCCTTACAAAAAGTATTAGTATTGTATGTGATATTTTACAGGGGGAAAAAGTATTATTGCTTTTGGAACAAAAAAGGACTATCAATAGATTCAAACACAATGTACTTCGCTCTAATCTTGATTGTAGGAAATACGACTTCTGCAATAGAGTAGTTAATGTGTGGAACACTCTACCTGATCCTGTTGTTAGTCTCGCTAATCCCCATACCTTTTACCTTAAACTGTCTACTGTGGACCTTTCATGTTTCTTAAGAGGTCCCTAAGGGGGCGTGCATAAGTGCACCAGCATGCCTACCATACCTGTCCTACTGTCCCCATTTATATGTAATCATTCTATGTGTTTATGGCCATGTTTTGCCTATTTATATCCTTTTAATGTACCATTTTTTTCACGTGTCCATGTCCATGTCTATACTGTTACTTGTTTCCTTGTACATGTTGACAAATATGTATGTATGTATGTATGTATGTATGTATGTATGTATGTATTGATATACATGTTAGGGGAAATCATGAGGTTAGTCCTTCTGAAACAATACCACTATTATAAGAGTGGTATTATACTATTGTGGTATTATACTATTATAAGAGTGGAATATTATATTATATAATATTATATAGTGGTATTATACTATTTTATTATTATAATAGTATATAGTGGTATTATAATTGAATTTGAATTCAAGTTGATTACTTACTATTAAGATCTCCACTGTTGGAAAAGGAAAAGAGAAAATAAACAAAGCAAATCTGAAGACAGTTTAATCTCATTCCTGCTTATGACCATAGTATGATTATTTTAGCTTTATTGTTCCCCAAAGTGCTGCTTATTATGTGTATATCTTGTCACTTGAGGGAAGTAGTCAAATACATGATTCCCCTACATGATTAAGTGGTATGATCAGGTATTTACAAAATTATGACTGTAAACAAATCCCAATGGACCACTTGTGATTTTACAGCAAAAGAGAAGCAACTGTTTTCTTTGTGAATATATTAATTCTTGGTAGAGGTGAAATGAAGGACTTCATTTAAAACAAAATAATCATTTTTTTTCTCTCCACCTGACTAGGTGAACGTTTGGCTAAGCCAGAAAGAGGCAAAATGCGAGTGCACAAAATCTCAAATGTGAACAAAGCTCTGGATTTTATTGCTAGCAAAGGCGTCAAGCTGGTCTCCATTGGAGCTGAAGGTAAGCAGCATTTACTTCCACAAGGAACTGGACAGTAGCAATAATGAACTTGCTTTTATTTGATACACATTTAATATTAGATGCATTGCTAGAAAATAATGTAATTCCTAAATGTGGACTTCACATTTGAAGGCCAACCAATTAAGAGGTCTTAGAATAGCTGGAAGCAGTTTTTGGCTTCTATCCATCCATCCATCCATCCATCCATCCATCCATCCATTTGTCACATTCATTTGTATCCTGCCTAGTCACTAAGAACCAGGTGTATAGACACATGCTCTCTGTGTTCCTTCTAAAGGATTATTATCCTGTCTCATTATCTTTGATTTGGGGGAAGAAGAGAAAAGAAAGAATCCGATGCTTTTGTTCATCTTAGGGGAAAAAAATTGCTCACAGATTTTCTAATCCAAGAACCTGATGAACCAAATAGTCTTCTTATCCATCACAAACTTTCCCCCCAAATACTTGAGTGAAACAATTAATGATATGGGTGATTATAACTTGATATATCTGAGTAAGACGAAGAGAAGAAGCAGACTCTGAAAATGCCCAATGTGCAATAGGAATAGACAGCATGTCAAAGTTAAGGAAGATTTATTTATTTATTCAATTTCTCTAGCTGCCCATCTCAACCAAGTGAATCTGTTTAGTTTATCTATGTTGTCTGTTATTCTTTAGATTCAGCATAAGATATAACAAGAATATAAATACAATTAGGTCATCATGTTTCATTATTATATCAAACCTATATAATTTAACAAAAATATATGTGTAAAAATAGAAATAATCCCCAACTCCTTCCATTAATGTAAGAATAATTATGAACATACTATATATGATTCTTGCTGTACCCATTGCAATACCCATTGTGGGGTTTTTTTTTTGTATTATGTGTTTTTAATTGTACTGTATTCGGTTGACTGATAGCATGCTATATGGTGACTAGATTGTGAAAAGGATTATAAACTTTTTCAAGCTCTGCCTTTTGAAAGACCCAGATCAGTGACTGTCATTATGATAGCAACAAAATAAAAATCAATGAAGCAGATTGAATGTTTTTGACATGGCTAAGACAGAATAAATCATATCAAGTAGGTGGGATTTAATTAGAAATCATGATGGGCCAATAAAAGAGATTTTGTGTGCATATTTTTAAATATACCCTAAGCAACACAATTTGTCAAAAGATTCCTGATATCTCTTGACCACAAGTGATATCACCACTAATCACTTCCTAATCATCATCTTGGCTCCAGAATATCCAAGGAACTATATCGGAAGTTTGGAAAAACAAGAGAAAACACCGGAATTCTATATTGATACTAGATTGGCAATGCCAGCATTCCTTAATGTGGTGCAAAAAAGAAACTGTGTAAGAAAAGAACAGTGACATTTGGACCCGGTTTGTGGGGGCAATAAGCTGATTTTGTATAAAATATACAAAAGTATGAAGGCTATTGCTTAACGCATTG
>JANHZT010005412.1:197117-210550 GCA_032468215.1 Stegonotus admiraltiensis
GAGGTTGTAGAAAAAATGCTTTTAAAAGTTAAAAAAAAAGCCTCTGATGATTGTGTGGCTCAGCTGGGCATGGGGGGGTGGGGGCAGGGATTTTTGCTACCAGTTCTCCGAATCACACGTCTCCATCACTACCGGATCGAGCGATCTGGTCCGAACTGGGAGCATTTCACCCCTGGGTTAACCCATAATACAGGCAAAACCAAACATCCAAAGTATACATTTTGCCAAGTATCAAAATAATAAATAGTCATGACCGTACCATATTCCAACCTTGGCTCACAATATGCCCTCCTCCTGTGCTAAATGAAATAAATAGATCTTAATTGTTTTCCTGAAACCTACAAGTGTAGGAACAATGCGGGTCTCTATGGGGAAGGAATTCCACAATCAATGGGGGCATCAATCAATATGCCAATTTCCTAGGCCCAGTGAAATGATAACCTTGAATGTGCAGGACTTGGAGAGAGTTGACTTTGTTTGATTTGTTAGATGATTATGCAAGAAAGCAGGGCCACCGAAAACCATCCTTATCCATCAGAGAGGTTAGTGGGGGGAAATGAAGTATAATAATTTTAAAAAGAACGTTAAAAGCATAGCAATCCTCTCTATATAAAACAGTAATACAAATTACTATTAAAATACTCAAAAAGCTAAATAAAAATGTGCCTATAAGTTATTTGTAATCTGGAGAACATAGAAAGTAGTTTTTTCATGAAGAAATGTGCTAGATAAGACCATGGTCCTCTAGTTAAATTTGTTTCCTCTGTTTTCTTTGGGTCAACTAATCTAGCTTTTCAGTGAAGTATACTATGTAACTGATGGTCATTGAAGTATTTTCTTTTATTGTGTATTTATTGCTAATAAAACATTCTTTTTCCTAGGATGATCCCCTTACAAATCTGAATACAGCTTTTGATGTGGCTGAAAGATACTTAGATATTCCAAAGATGTTGGATGCAGAAGGTATAGTAAAATCCAGTTTTGTTTCCCTTTTCTTCCTCCCACTTCCCCAAAAAGGTTCCTTAAAATGCCTTTATGTATTTATTAGAACTGAGATTCTTACTAGATCATCCCCTCCTTATCACACATTTCGACCCATTTAGATCAGGCTAAGTTCTGATACATCTACAGCAACCACAGTCTTAAAATATTGATCTAATTTTGGGATCCGGCACAGTACTAATGCCATTTGATTAATAGGACAACAGAGAAAATATTTGTGTACATATCAGTAGGAGCAGCACAGATTTGGGATTTCCTAACATGATCCGTCAAGTCCTGCATGATTTTGTTCCAGTCATGAGATCCTGTCATGGTCATTAGCTCCATGTAGTAGCAAAAGTATGTGAGCTGGGCTAAGACAAATAATAGCATAATGGCATTCATGCTTTCTTTCACTGGTCCCTGGTGTGCTCTTTGAGCCTCAGTGATAGGTCCACACCTGTCTTGGACTAACTCAGTGTTCCACCTTGGGCAAACAAGTCTAATTCTCAGCAAACAGTGATATGATAGCAATCTACAGTACATAAAGAGAAAATAGAACAAAGGACTAGTCATCCTTCATTGTCTTTTCCCTTTTTAAATAGTTTATCTTGACATTTTATTTCTTAGGTCACTGTCCTTTAAATAGGATTAACACAGGTTCAATATAACCTTCTGTTCTTGGATATCTGCTTCTAGAATACTGATGTTAAATACTCATATTTGCTCCCTATATTTTAGAAATCAACACTGGCACTGAATTCTAGTTTTATCGTTGCCTTTGTTTTTCAGGCCCTTTACATTGCCTTTTTCCTTTTTCCTTAAAGTTTGGGGAAACGTTTTATTGTTTGCTAGTCTCTTTTGAGTTGTTTCCTTCCATCTAGGTCATGAATTTTGAGAACTGTTTCTAGAGTAGATCTTAGCCATATACAGAAACATAGACATACTCTGCAGGATGTGACTGCCAGTCTGTCCACTGTTTAATTTGCTTAAGCCTTCTCTAAAATATCTCAGGACTACATTTCCCAGAATTCTCCAGTTATCAGGTCATTGGCTAAGGGACTCAGGGACTTGTAGATCAAAATATTAGAATGCACCACTTTGGGGGACAATCAAAATTAAACAATGATTTTAATGTTCACCTTTATGCTCTGCAAGTAGTTTTAGGTGAGATTCCCAAGTCCAACTCATAGAAGAAATGAATATAGACCCACATCAAAGTTTTTTGTGTGTGTGTGTGTGCTCTAGAGATCATCATATTCATTCCTTCCCCCTTATAGCAGCAAGGAGATATAGGAGGAGGAAGGTGTGGATATGTTCGCCAACTTGAATAATTTGTAAAAATAATAGTTGGGATACAAATACATAAAATAATAATAACCCCTCAACAAATGCTTGGAACACTTAGGCCAAAAGCAGATTCAAAACAATTGGCAAGTTTTGGGTGGAGGGATAATAGCAGTTTCATTTAGTACAGTAACTATCTAGAAGTCATATGTTCCATATTTTTGCTGACCTAATAGACCCTTATCCTTTTGGCAGTCTGCACATTTCTCAAAAACCGTTTTTTTAAGCAAGGGGAAAAGAAGCAGGAATAACTTCCCTTCAACATAGGAGAGCCTTCTCCTAAGCACATTCAAAGAGGCCTTGTAAAAAATGTGCAGGAGCTAAAAAGTTATTCCACTCTTCACTTGGTGCCCCTAGTACCTCACTTTTCTCACTTCCCCTAAGTTAAGATGCTCTTTAACTTCAGGTTTTCTTTGACAGACATTGTTGGAACAGCCCGTCCTGACGAGAAGGCCATCATGACCTATGTTTCTAGCTTCTACCACGCCTTCTCAGGAGCCCAGAAGGTATCGCAGGATTCCAAGCTCCTTCCACACAGCGCACCTGGTCCTCTTGCTAATGTCCAAACCTCTTTCTTGCTCTCGCTTTCTCTCTCTCCTTCTCTTTCTTTCTCTTTCCTATCTAGCTACGGGCATCTTTGTTATTATTATTTGAGAGCAGCGTTGTCTTAGTGGTACTCCAAGTGTATAGGAATCTGGGAGTGGATATTAATCAAATACAGTTCTACAGTCAGTGATGCAAAGCCAAGCCATTCTCCATATAAGTCTTGTGGCCTCTTTGAAAGCACCAGGAACTCTCCCTTGACCCACTCAGTGCAAGCATTTCTTCTGCGGTGATCTTCAGAAACACTAATTTTAACCAGGAAAATAAATAACTGGGCTTCTGCAAAAATGTTTTTCATCCACGATGCCTCAGCAATACAACTTTTGTGAATGTAGTACTGTGGAAGTTGACAATTAAATAGCCATCATGTCACTTTGTGCAAAATTGTTTTGCTGATGTCAGAAGACCTTACCCCTTCAAAAGAAATTGTCATAGGGTAGTTCTACTTGTTTGGTAAAATGACACAATCTTGCAAATGGCTGGATTTCCTAGATAAGTATGTTTACATTCTTTTCTTTTAATCCCCTGAAATGTTCATTCTCCAAGTAAGAACTTGTCACTGAAGATTATAATTTAATGAATCCATTGTTCCTTGTTGTCTCATAATTTGTTCTGGATCAAAGGGGCTTTGCAGTACTATTCACATTTGCTTAGAAGTAGATGTGATTGAATTCAGTAAGAACTAATCCTGAGTTACTGCAATGAACTGAGGTATAAATAAGAAACTACTATTTCATGTCAGGTGCGTGGATGATTTAGTATCAAGATTCAGGCTGACAGATGCTCCCCATCTTTCATTTAGGTGACACAGATATGTACTGGGTATATGAGCATGAAAACAGAAATTTGGAAAATTATCTATACAATTCCAAACAAAGATGCAGTATGAAAGTGGATTAGATAAACTTGCCTTTCTCAGTTTGAGCTTGCAAACCACTTCAAAAAAGCATTGAAAACATGTAAAATTTGACTCAAGGCAGCAATAGACAGAAGAGTCACCAAAATCCTCTTAAAGTTTTGGGGAATATTTACAAAATAATTCTGGACTAAATGGGCTTGAGGTTACTTTACAAAAAATGTATGTTCTTAAACGTATAGTACATGCTTATTCCAAATATTGTAGGAATTCAAACAGATGACTGTCAAACCTGTTGAACTATGTTGAACTCAACTTTAAGATAGGACTCTCACTTTTGTTTTGAGAGAGAGATGTCTTCTAAAACAAAGCAGAAGCAAATCTAAAACATTTGTTATCGTTTTTCAAACCTTCCAAATGATTAAATACTTTCAGTATGAAATACATTTCCAGAATTCCCCTATGATATCACTGATCTTATAATTGAGTTCAGTCTGCCATTTCTTGAATAGTAATCCAATATCCAATCTGATTATATGGCATAGTTGATTTATGATATTTCTATATTGGGCAAGGGATTAATCCAGAGCTTTTTTGCTACACATGTCTGAAATAACAAGCATTCAATATCCCCCCTCCCCCTTGATTCTGCAATTACAAATCTGAGATTTCTGGGGATTGGATGTATTTCATAAGATGACACTAAGGGCTGATTTGTCTGACCAGAAGGATCACACAATGCATATAATCTATTTCCATGAATGGTTGTTTCCCCTTGGCAATAATTCTTTCTTTAAGGAAAGCTAACATTTTGAACAAAAAGTAAGACTTCTTTGTTCTGATATAGTGACACTTAGTAAGAGAGAAGTTCTGTCGATGAGAATGTTCATTCACAGTAGTCATGCAACTTGGAAGCTCCACTGTTTTAGAAGGGAATGCTGGCAATATTTCCCAAGATATAGTTCAGCTCTAATTTGCCAAAATGTTTATTCACTCAAAAGAGGGCTATAGTTATCAAGGTTTTTCATGAGCACAAAAATTAGTAAACAAATAACTCATCCAAAAAAATTATAACCTTGTTTTGTTTTGCTAGGTCTACTTTCTGCCAGGAGTTGGTTTCCTAGAGTCTTAATTTTGCCCATTTCCAAGTGGGCTGAATATACTGACTGTGGAGTTGTGTAAAAAAAAAAAACACCTGACAGGGGTGGTAGTAATAGGTTCATGGAGTCCACAAAGCCAATTCTGCCAGTCATATTCTGATTCAAATTCCCAGCACTCCGCATGGAAATCTGTTTGGCCTGTCCTGCAATGCATGATGGGAAGTTTCCCCCCTCTCTTATCACTCATGACTGTTTTATTTTATTCTGTGTGCTGCTTCTTACTTTATCCTTTCAACCTCTTCTCCTTCTTTGCACAGATATTATAGGCACGCTAAGGCCGGATGAGAAGGCCATTATGACCTATGTTTCATGTTACTACCACGCCTTCTCAGGTGCGCAGAAGGTGAGCCTTTACTCCTAACCACCCCTCCTCCTTCTCCTATTTCCTGCCCATCAAATTTAGAGAAAAGTATTATAAACTCTTACAGATATGGAATCCAGTGCTGGCTTTCATTTTGAGTTCTAATATTATCATTCTTAAATATCTTGGGGATTTAAAAAAAGACCATTAACTTTGCTGAGCTCTCTGTTTCTTTCTTCTGGCGACATAGAAGAACTCTGCATTTTCCTGGACATAGCTTCCCACCTACAGCTCCCAGGCTGTATTGACACTAATCCAAATTAAGGAAACACGTTCTACTTTATTTGACAACGTTCATGTCTTCTCCAAGTGGGAAGAAGCTTCCTCAAAGTCTCCCTTTTCTCTGCAGGGTGTAGAATCCCTTGGAACCTCTTAATGCCTGATTGTTCTTCAAGACAGATATAGCACTAGTCTACTATTTACAGTAGTGAAACAGTTTGGGGTGTTTAAAAAAGGCCAGTTTACAGGTGTTTTAGCAGTGTGGCCATAACTATCATTGCGCCAGCCACACTTCTTCTTGTCAGATGTTTTTGCAAGTGGCAACCACACAGACTTCAATGTGGAGTGAAATGGCCAGTTGTGGGACCTGTACAAAGAGGTCCTTTTTAAACTCTTCCGATGTTTTTTCTTCTAAAAACATAGTTTCCTCTCAAATTGAATCCTTATCCCAGTTCTTGTGGAGGATAAATTAGAAATATCACATGAATGGAAGGAACCATGGCTCTTTTTTCCTGCGAGAAGGACAAAATAGAGCTCAGGCAGCCTTTGGCAGAAAAATATTAAGAGGAGCAAGGATGAGCAGAGCTTTCATTCTGAGTTTTCTCCCCAGGCTATAGTTTCTGTATCTATATTGAAAAAAGCTGTACATGAGTGCCATTGTATATGATTTGTTTCCTGTAGTGGAAAAAAATCCAGCCATTCAAAAGGTTTTATTTCTGGTTTTTTTCCAATAAGCAGGAGGATTCCATTGCTATTGGCTACATATACAAATAGCGGAGTTAAAGATTCCAGCTTGTTTATAATTGTAGGCATAAACATGCTCTTTAGGATATATGTAATCATAAAAAACCCCAAATCCCTTCTCTCCTGTTGATAGTGTTTTAATATCAATGTGATCAGAACATGCCTACATGTTTGACCTCCCCAAAACAACTTTTTTAAAAAAAGAAGACAAATGTGTCCAATTTGCCAGATCCACCCTCAGCAAAAGACTTCTCAGGAGTTTTTCTGAAGATCCCAGGTCTTTCTTCCACATGAGGAGAAAACTCTAAGGCCACCTTAATACTTAAATGCAGTATTAAGTCCTGTCCTACCTTGCTTTCCCCAACCTAGAACTCACCTTTTATGTGCTGGAAACCCTACATTGGAGTGAAGAATTACATTTACACTCCAATACACTTGTTGGGGTACGAGTTGGGGTACAGCTGTATTAATATCTAATCCTAAGACTAGATTGTATTACAAGAGTTTCTGCATACTCTTTCTTTTTCTTGCTTATCCTTGCTTCCACCTCTTTGTCTTCTTCTGCCACTCAGTGGTGTTCCTGGTATTATTTTTACTTTGTGTCATTTGCGATGTTTTCTTACCCTTTCAGCTTTATTTTGTTTTTTAAACTCTCTATAATCATCTCTCCAGTGATTTTCCCCCCCATGCCATACAGCTTGCTGCTCTTCCCTTGACTTTTTTGTACTTGGGCATAGCCTGTATTTGCTTTCTATGGATTCACTTTTACTGATTGTGTACAGTTTGTTAAAAAACAACAACAATGCCTTATGTGTGTCATTCAGAATTGGCACTAATGCATTTATCCATACCTGAGTATAAGCTACCAAGGGGAAAGCAGCCTTTAGTCCATGTTCTTATAGCTTCGCATTGGATCCGTGTGCTCGCTTGAGGACAGCTGATGTGAGCCTTAATCTTGCTCACTGCACAAGGCAATCTTAGAAATTTCACTCTAACTTTCCATTATGTAATCATCTTACAATAACAATTAGCGTGCACATTTTTATTCAATTTCCAAAATAATTTATCAAGCCTATAGGGTTTCAAAGTTCGCATTAAACTAAAATATTATAAACTAAGTTTGAAAGTACAGGCTCAGTTCATGTGTAGCTGATAAGTTGCATTAGTTTCTGATTGAGTTGTTTCCAGTAGTACCTCATTGTCACCTTGGAAATGATAAAATTAGGCCTACAACTTAATAATGTGCTTAAAGTGACTATTTAGAGAATATATTTTGCAGAAAGATGTTAGCAGATCTTTTTAATGTGTGCAGATAGGTGTGTGTTTTAAAAGAACGCATTTTACTCACACTCTCTTTTATATAAAAAAGTTTAGTTTGAGAAAACTGGGATATAAATTGAATTTATATCATTTTAAATGGAAAAGCCAGGTTTTCAATTACCTGTGTCACCAGTTTACTAAAAGCTTTACCTTCACCTTTTCTAAAGCTGTTTCAGTGCTTAAGAGACAACATGGATTATAAATACAAGTTTTACTTTAGAATGGTGCTGAAAACTTTGCTCAGTTCTACTTGAGATGGATGGAAAATCCTCTTTTGTAAATAGTTTGAAATGTAGCAGAAGGCAGAGTATATATATCAACATATACAGAATTGGTTTTTAAACTTACCATATTTACAATCAAAGGGCTTTCTTTGAATACATAGATTCGATTTCATTTCTTTGGAAAGGAGCAATTTGACAGAGCAGCAGGTTTCAATAAGTTAACTGAAACCCTTGTCAGTAAATAAATAGAAATATATACTTTTTGCTACTCATTTTAAATAACAATGCACTGTTTCATTTCTTTGAGTGATAGGTGAACACAACTGTTAAACTAACATTTCTGTCCATCAATGAGTAGATCCTATGTTTAGCCTGCAATTAGCATTGTTAACGCATCTTGTTAGAAAGCTTTTCTCAGTTAGAAGATTTGTTAGATTTGTTCTCATGGAACAAATAACTGGTGTAAAGTTTTTTGAAAATAATTGATTGAGTATCTGCCTTCCGCAATGAGAGGAATTGGACAAAACCATGGGTTGGATGGGGACGGTGGGAGTTGAAGTCTAACATGTCAGCCATGTTCATATTAACATGATGGATCTGGCCCAGATCATGAGTAACTGTCTTACCTGGAATTGCTTAACAGTCAAGACAGAACTATTGGCTGACTTAGTTATATCAGAAAGAATTCCATACATCTTTGTGTAGTTGATAGGCTCGTGTTCCCTGTTTTAACATTTCACAAAAATTGTGGTTACTGACAAACTCATACTTCCTGTTTTGTTTCACAAAAGGCCCCTGACCAAGTAAATTGTGTAAAAGTGGGGAGTGGAGGTGAGAAGCCTTAAGTTTCACATCCCCACAATCTACCTGCAAGAAAGTGAAAGAATTAAGAAATACACAGCCACTCTAGCTTCTCCCTTTTGTATCTTAGGACTGGAAGACAGGATTCAAGTTTGCTTTCTTTCAGAATCTCAAATAATCCAAAGGTCCTTGGTTTAGGTGAAGGCATAACCCACTGGTTAACTCTAGGCACACAAGAGGCACAATGAGGATAAACCTGACTCAGAAATGGCCTGGCTATAGGGCATGCGTGACATAATGGATTTTTCATTGGCTTTGAAATGGGATGACTTGCCTTGGCCAACTTGCATGGCCAACTTACCATGGGAGAATTCAATGCAGGATAATTCAAGCGAGGGACAAAAGGGACAAGTGACTCCATGCTCTGGCTGACCCCAGCCTTGAGGAGTTTTAACTTGAGAAGATTCAAACCTGAAGCAAGGCAAGACCCACTGCAATTAACTTGCCCCTCTCTTGAGTTATCCTGTGTTGAGTTGTCCCTTGGGGAGTTGGCTATAGCAAGATGGGTGGAGTGAGTTGGCCAGGGCAAGTTGTTCTAGACTGTATTGGCTTGGTTAAAGGTCTCCTTGAACTATAGCCATTTTAGAGGGGATCAGGGTGGGGAGGCTTGCCCCAAGGATTTGGTTCCTCTGAAGTTTTTTCCTGACCCATTTCTGTTAGCTGGCAGGGCTAATGCACAGTGAGCGTGTAGCATTTTGGTGCAGGCCTAGGAGCACATGGTTATCTTTTCAGTCTCCACCCCAGTTCTTGACTAGGTGATTTACTGTGATGTCACTCCATTTCTCATTCAGATTTCTCATTACTGCTACCAGCTCTGAAGGGGAAGTCACATGATCAACTTTCTGCTTCTTTCATTCTGTTATACTGAGTCACTGAAGGTACAGGGCCCCTGCCTGTCATGATATGTGTGCGTATGTAGGGTTGCTTTTCCTTCATTTGATTTGTATGTGTGTATGTATGTGTGTGTGTGGGGTGTTATCTGAGTATTTCTCTAAATATACACTTGCTATGGTCAGTTTGCTTCCTTTCCTCCCCAGCTGCTTCTAACTTTCATAACCCTAAAGTGCATGAGCATTTTTAATTACTAAATTGGTACTTATAACTTGTTTTTAATACTTTACTTTGTGGATTTCTGGAAATAAAGCCTTTTAATTCAGCTTTAGTCTTTTTTATGTTTCCTGAAAAAAGGGATATTGAGTTTTATTTATGGATTAACTTAGGAGCAAAGTGCATTCTGCAGTAACCATGTTTATTCTGTATTTTTTAATGTGATAATGAAGCAAAGAGGTGAGCAAAACATGTAAAATCTGCAGCTCGCAGAGCCACTGCAGTTTGGCATCTTTCAGGGAAATTCTGTGGATGTGTCTTTGTCCAAGCTATTCTCATACTTAGTTGATTAATTAAGATGCCCTTTTTAAAAAAACTGGTCAGTGACCCAGAAAAATGGTGCATTCTGATGAGTGAAACTTTAGGACAAACATAGCTTGGAAGATAACATTTTTACTGTCAAAGGACAGTAAAAAAAATAGTTGAAAAATGCCCTTCAAAATAATTGGATCCTTGATAGAGGAAACGATCAGTTCACATAAGTCCGTAGATCAGTATTTTTCACTCTGTATTATACATATACAGTACAATATATTTTATGAGCAGTTAATATGAAGAAGTGAATTTTGTAACATAGAAAGCTAATTTCTCGCTTCCCAAACCAGTGCCTCAAGAGTATAGCTACTTACAGCTGGAATTTTAATCTCTTGCTTAATTAAACTGGTTAAAAGTATTTGCATGAGCCAAAGCACAATGTTCTGTAAACAGCTGAGAATTTAATTATTGTATATTATGTGACATATCTAATGCTAAGCATGAGTCAAAACTGAGACTTAGTTTGGAATAAAAATATATCAAATTATGCTGTCAGTATCCAGATTGCTAGAAGAATCTTGTGGAATTTGAAAGCTTGTATTTTTACTGGTCAAAGCAAGGTAAATAGAAGTAAATTATTATTATCTATTCACAACAATGTGAAGTCACAGCTGTCAATTCTTTAGCTGGTGTTGGCCCTTATATGCACTGAGTTCTTCCCAAGAAGCTAGGATGTCAAAATGCATCAGTGTAATAATATGTGTGTGGATCTAAGTAGTGTGGCCTTTTGCAATTGACAATTATTATTGACTGACTTTAATACAAGCTTAAAATCATAAAAGTTTCTGTGTTCAGAGAACAGTACTGTACTGCACTTTAATTAGAAGATGCAAATTGCATATGCAAAATAATAAAATAAAGCAATGATATCATTAAACATTTAGCCTAATAAACAAAGACTGCAGAACATAGTTTTTTAGGGTAACATTTTTATTATGGTACTTTTAAACCTAGGACACACCCATTTCCTAGAGAAAAAGCAAGACAATTTTGCTGTTTTGTTGATCTCCTTTTTTGATATCAAATACTTTGTACCAACCTGGTTGTCAGGATCAGAGGAGATTTAAAATAACTGACTATTTTCTACAGAGTATGCTTTGGATGCTACCTCTTTAATTTGGGATGCTATAGCCATGTATTTTAAAATACATATTTGTTCACTATTATTTATGAATTTTTTTCATTGCTTCTTCACTAAAAGTTTCTAAAGGAAAAGCTTAATTCTCTAAAGCTTAGTTCTCTGCCGTAGGTGGTCCCGTATAATAATGTAAAGAAATATTTGAACACTTTGGAACAAAGTTTGGACTTTGTCATATTTTGGCCATTGTGATAGGATACAGAAGTTCAAACATGCTAGAGGTTCTAGCTAGCTGTTTGCTAGCAACCAGTAAAACCCACAAGAACCAAAGACAGAAAGTTACAAAACAGCTGCTCTTTTTTTTAAAATAAAATTATTGTCAAGTAAAATTTTGTAAATAAGTCAGTTAAAATAATATTGCAGCATAGCTAACTCCCGACCATCAGCATTTTGCTGAATGTTGAAAGGGACAAGTAATGTCACGTGTTATGAGATCATTTACATAATTTGCATGATGACCTTATGACTCCTGTGATGACATTATATGGCTTGTGCCAAATGCCTATCCTCATAACAGGGCAAAGGATTGTCGGGTGTTGTTTTTAACTGGGATCTGAATTCTGGGCTTGTTGCTTTTCTTCCTCTTCTTTCCGTTGATTACTTCAGGCCCTTTTATTTTTGATGATTTTGTTTTAGAGGATAAAAAAAAACATTTCAGGTTGGACAAGTTCACATTCAGATTGAAATTCCCAAAATGCGCCTCTCGTCCTAATCTCCCAGAAGTGGTGGTACTAACAAGTTTTTGAAGTATTAAAAGAAAACGGGACAAGTATCGTTCTCTTAGAAATGGGTTGGAACATGGAGCATCTTTGCTAATGATACTGTTTTGTTTTGTTTTTTTCTTCTCTTGTTCTCTTTCTCTCTTGTTAACAGGCTGAAACGGCAGCCAATCGCATCTGCAAGGTTCTGGCTGTGAATCAAGAGAATGAACAGCTAATGGAAGACTATGAGAAGTTGGCCAGTGATGTAGGTAGCCTTGCTTTCAGTTTCTTTGGTATAGCCAGGAGAGTTCTTTAGAATAGATTAATTTACTGGAGTGCAGCAGCAAATGTGCGAGGAGGGAAGAAACAGAGCGGCACTGTTGTTTACAGCATGCTATTTTTATTATTTAGTAGATTTATATGACCTTCCATTTCAGCTCTGGGCAGCTAACAATATTAAAAAGCTAAATGCGTACAGAATAAACATAAAATATATAGGAACCAGGAAAAATTATAAATAACACCTGTCCAATGTTCAACATAACCAGAAGATGGGGTTTGCATCCCCAAAGTCCCAGGCTTTAGAATGGAGCCAAGACTTCAAAGCCTTACAGCAGCCCAACAGGTGCAGGACCAATCTAATCTCCAAAGGGATGATATTTCAGAGTGTAGACCCTATGAAATAAAAAGCTCTCCTCTGAGCCCTATCAGCCCACACACGGTTGGGATCTGAAGCATGTCCCTCTTTATGGTCCACATGGGACAGGTAAAGACCTTGGTAGTACAGTGGACTAAAAACACTGTTATTAATATCTGCTGCTTGCAATTACTGCAAGTTCAAATCTCACCAGGCTCAAGGTCGACTCAGTCTTCCATCCTTTAAGGTGGGTAAAATGAGGACCCAGATTGGGGGGGGCAATAAGCTGACTTTGTATAAATATACAGTATGAAGGCATATTGCTTAACGCGTTGTAAGCCGCCCTGAGTCTCCGGAGAAGGGCGGCATATAAATCAAAGCAAAAAAAAAAAAAGACAGCTGGAGAGCCCCTGTCCCAGGAAAGTCAGTATGGAATATAACAATCAAAACCTTTGTGAACAATTGCAACGGGGGTATGCTACTGCATGGCTCATGGGATGGTTCCTGGAACCGTGGTTTAATAGAATATTTGCATTTGCATTAGAGTAGTATTGTATCCAAATAGATTTTAAATCTATAATGAGTACTAATATCAGAAGTTCATACTACTAAAATATCTGAGTTCTGTAGTAATTTAAAAACAGTGTGCATACTGTAGAACCAATGTTAAGTAGCCAGATAGTACCTGTGTTTCCCTGAAAATAAGACTCTCTGTTATATTTTTTTGAACCCCGAAATAAGTGCTTGGCCTTATTTTCGGGGATGCCTTATTATTTTGGGACGCATGGAGCAAGACAGGGCTCCTCTTGCTGTCTTACCTGATTTCCAGCTCTGTCTCCCTAACCCTAACCAGAGGAAA
>JANHZT010005412.1:214950-226415 GCA_032468215.1 Stegonotus admiraltiensis
GCCTGGGACGGAACCATCTCATCGGCTCCGTCTCCCTGCGGTGAGGGTTAGCGGTTCGAAAGTCTAACTGAAGGAGCGAATGATCTGACCATGACAAGGGTTTAGCAGATCTGCTCCTTTTTTAAATTGGAAGTTTAGAGAAGCACAGACTTGAGTACCCCCCCTCCCAAAAAAAAGAACAGTTGGGACGAGAAAGGGAACTATGCACTATGACATCTAACAAACCATGAGAGATGCATAGCTGGTGTGCATAGATTACATATTTCATCATTCATTTTTGAGACTTCATTTTGTCTGAAAGCTCAAATAAGGACATCTAAGCCCATAAATTAGCCCTCCTCAATCTAGTACTGTCACTTCCAGCATTCCCAACCACCGTGGAAATAATAGTAATTATCTCTTGGGCATCAGGTTAACAAAGAGAACTACCATGTTTCCCCAAAAATAAGACCCTGTCTTATATTTGTTTGAAATATAAGCACTTGGCCTTATTGCCAAGTGCTGAAATAAGCACTTGGCCTTGTTGCCATGCGCTCAAAAGCCCGGTTGGGCTTATTATCAGGGGATGTCTTATTTTGGGGGAAACAGGGTATCAAGAGGAGATTAAAAGTTTGCTTACACCTGAGCTCCATTTTTTTATGCTTTTGCAAACATGTTGTTTCCAGTCTACCTAACATGCTAGGGATTTCCTCCTTTTCATGTTTTAAGCAGGTATGGCTCATCTTAGCTTTTTGAGCTCAGCTAAGGCAGTAGAGCTATCCTCCCATTGGGCAAGTGATAATTTAAGTTCAGATACAATAGAATTAAAACTTAATTGGGTGTAGACAAGGCTGGTAACTACATAGCTCTCACCTCTTATAATACTTGGATTTTCATACATCTGTTAACTAAGAAATTCAAGGCAGAAGGGAAAAAAATATTTCATTCAGCATGCCACTAATGTGATTTAATGCTACAAAATTATGGAGGATAAAACTATGAAAATACGTCAGATGAATTCTTCCTGTGTAAAAAGTATTCTGGACAAAGCTGGTCAGAATGGATAGCATGGACTTTGGGTTACATGGACTTTGTTTTTTCCTGCACAACTATTTTATGACCTTTGTGCGCCATCAATTATTTACATTGTTTCATAACATATTTTGTATTAATCTTCTACCAATGGGTTGGATAATTTTTTTTTCTTTTCTCTCTTTTTGTAAATTCTTGTTTTTGTTAGTGAGCTAGATTATTATGATTCACCGAGTGTCAATGCCAGGTGCCAGAAAATATGTGACCAGTGGGATAACCTTGGAGCTTTAACCCAAAAACGACGAGAAGCCTTGGAGGTAAAATACGCTTGCGCAATCCAGGCCTGCAATGTATTTTCCCTAGTTTTTCTGAGTGTTCTGCTCTTAAACTTTGGGAGCAGGAAAGTAAAAATCGACTTAGTGGTAGTTGCTAGGGAAAACTATCCAAGATTTGGTACTTGGGCTCTCCTGATATCGCTGAGCTGTAAGTATCATTTTCAGCAGCCCTAGCTGCTGAAACCAATGGTGAAGATAGAGAAAATGGTATTTCAGTATTGCAGTAACTTTGGAGAATCTCAGGCCATGATTCCCCAAATATGGAAGGTGTTTTAAAAGTGGTTCTTTTAAAAGACACTTCAGAAATCAAGATTTCCCATGTAAGATTGGAAGATGTTTAATTGGATTCCTAATAAGCTCTTGTTCTGCATTTTGCATTCCATTTCTGGATCCAATGAATTCTTGTTTTGACTTTAATGTTCACATGCATACATACATACATACATACATACAATCTATTTATGACACTGTACATTTTATGTATGTAGATAGATATGAAATGTACAGTGTCATAAATAGATTATATGTAGTATGTATGTATGTATGTATGTATGTATGTATGTATGTATGTGAAATGTAGAGAACCTTCAGGTAGTTTTTGGAACATTAAAGTCAAAACATGAATGAGTGTGTGTGTGTGTGTGTGTGTGTACCGAATTTTTTGGTTTATAAGACACACTCCCCCCCCCCCCAAAAAAAAGTGGGTGGAAATGTCTGTGCATCTTATAGAGCAAATGTTGCCAAAGCCCCGTTCACCCACCGGCCCTCCCCCTTCGGCCTCTGCCTCCTAGCAGTGTGCCTCCTTGCAGCAAACAGCAAATAGCCTGGTCAGCTTCAGCACAGCCTGATTTAGCATGAGCAGATTGGCAGTTGGATCAGCCTCCCAGAATATCGCCGATCAGCTGTTCCAGCCTGGAGGGGATCACCGCTGCCCATTGCCACCATCGCTGCCGCACAAAATTGAGAAATTGAGAAGGAAGGAATGAAGAATGTATACATTGCTGAGACCAGTTTCTAAAGCTTATCAGACATTTGATACTATTTACACAACTAATTTATTATACACATACACAGAACTTAAGAATCTATGAAGTACTTTGCTATATATTCCCCTATGTTCTGTGACATTTTTATAGTCAGAGTACCACTCTAGATCATTGCTTATTCTTTATATAAATTAAAATTTAATGTATCTGTATGTCTATCTGGTTTGTGGACTGAGTAAGAGAGGAACATAATTTTGAAAATGTCCTTCTTTAGAGTACAAGGAAAAAGGATAAGCAAGAAAAATATCCCAATGATATAGGGGTGTGTAAAATGTTCAATCCTTACCATAATTGTTCAAAATTGGCACATTTCTGAGATGGTTAGAGCAGTATTGCACCTGTTCTTCTGACCTGGTAAAGTCAGGACATTTTGCATCTTATTATATAGGTCATTCAAAGTTCACAATAATATAATACCTACATTTTTGTCTATTGTGCATTATTTTTCTTTGGACTCATTACAGAGAACAGAAAAATTGCTGGAGACGATTGATCAGCTGTATCTAGAGTATGCCAAACGAGCTGCACCTTTCAATAATTGGATGGAGGGGGCTATGGAGGACCTTCAGGATACATTTATTGTCCACACAATTGAAGAGATTCAGGTATGTATGTTTGAAATACTGCCTTTTCAATCTTTGATTATAGTAGGTTCACAACACTAGCTCACGGGTGTCAGACTCGCAACGGCACATTGCCATAGCGTAACATTTCGCGATGTTTTTCCCCTTTGCGGAGCTGGGGTAGGCGTGGCCTGCACGTGACGCATCTGGCCTGCAGGCTGCCAGTTTGACACCCCTGCACTAGCTGATTCTGACACTGTCTGCCCAACAAAAAAAACAGCTTCTCTTCTCTCACAGACACAGGCAGGTGACAGCAGCTATCCCTAAATGGATGAGAAATATTGGTGTATGCCAGTCCATAACACATATACAGCTGGGAGCAAATGCAGAACATGAAGGAAAAAGAGTTTCCCAGACCCTTGCCCCTACCCCAGGTCTATTTTTTGATGTTTGTAGGAGTGGACAATCAGTCTAAATCTGCCTGATTTTATCCCATCTGCCACTAAAGTAAGATGT
This sequence comes from Stegonotus admiraltiensis, assembly GCA_032468215.1. NCBI lineage: Eukaryota > Metazoa > Chordata > Lepidosauria > Squamata > Colubridae > Stegonotus > Stegonotus admiraltiensis. Next base: position 218,422 of record JANHZT010005412.1, read on the forward strand.
CATGATTCAGTAAAGCTAGGGAGACAGCTACACAGGATATTCTTCTTTTCCATGGGTCATAGTTAAGAGAATCATAGCAGAGGAACAGCTATTAAGACCAAGTCATAATATGTACATGCCAAATACGTCTCCCTATTAATGCATACATCTCTCTCAAAGGAGAGATGAACTATTCAATTTGAAAACATTAGACTGGATATCTAAAACTGTCAGTAGTTGGTAAGCCATGGGACATGATTATTTTGGATGTCCCTGGACTTCAAAGAATCACTATGAAAGTTTGGTTATAGTGTATCAAGGATTTTCCTTGAATGACTGAGTGAAAAGGTGGCCTTAATCACAAATGCACAGGGGTGCTTTTATATTTAAAAAGAAAAAAAATCCTATTTCTGCTTCAGAAAGAATTAAATTTTATCCTTTAAATGATATAAAAATTTAGCCTATTAACTGATATAAATGATATAAACATTTAGCCTCCAAGATTATTAAAGAGAAAATATGTATTTAGCAAACTTGTCTTATAATGTTTCTGGCATACTCTTCCTACAGCCACGCTGTAGAAAATTGTCTTTGAACCAAGTTTAAATTTTCTCTTTCCAAATCGTTTTTAAAAATTCTAATCTCTGGGGGGGGAAAGTATTTTCTTACTATGCAGTGATGCCATGCGCTTCTCTGTTGAACTGTTATAGATAGATAATAGATTTTTCTGTCTGGTGTAAGGGTTTATAATGTTATATTTTAAGGAGTGTTTCATTTCTCATTACTATGTTATTTTGTTTTGTTAGGGACTGACCACAGCCCATGAACAGTTTAAAGCTACCTTGCCAGATGCTGACAAAGAGCGACAAGCTATCCTAGGAATCCACAATGAAGTGTCAAAAATTGTCCAGACCTATCATGTCAACATGGCAGGAACCAATCCTTACACCACTATCAGCCCACAGGAAATCAATGGCAAATGGGACCGTGTGAGTTGCTTTCAAGATTAAGCTGCTTGTCCCTCTGGGTATTCTGGCATCTTTTTAGTGGTTCATCCCAAGTATTTCTTTGTGGAGTAAATCTTCCTGAGCTCAGTGGGACTTCATTCTGCATAAGTATATATTAGATCTGCAACTTCAGTGTCAGTTCTCTCAGGTGCCCAATATTTTGTTCAACTTTTCTGATCTCTTGTTCTATCGGAAAGGAATCTTTGGTGTTGATTTCAAAAGCTAATTCTGAATTATATCTTATTCTTTGGCCTGTCAAAGGATAGAGATTTACTGAGAGGCATGGTTGCTTAAACCAGCCTTTTTCTATCTGATGCCGGACAGGTATTAATAATGTGCTTACCAGAATTCTTAGCTAGCATGGCCAACAGCTGGGAGATTTCAATAGAAGTGATCTGAATATTTTTGGTAGGCACTATATTGTGGAAAGGTAGTTATTAGCTATTAGCGCTATTGCAGATTAAAAATGATTTGTTTGGAATTTATGTAGCAACTTTGGTGTTTGTACTGGTTGATGCCCTGTTGTGTTTAGAGTTAGCGCAAATATTGCTTCACCAATTTCAGGAATCCTTTTTGTTTGTTCATGTTTGACAATACTGAGCAAAAGATTCTGAGCTTTTGTGTTTTTGCTAAAGGTGAGACAACTTGTTCCCAGAAGAGATCAGGCCCTGATGGAAGAACATGCACGCCAGCAGCATAACGAGAGACTCCGCAAACAATTTGGGGCTCAGGCCAATGTCATTGGGCCCTGGATCCAAACCAAGATGGAGGTAAAAACTCAGTGTTTAATTGGATACTTTTCTGCTGAAGAACTTACTGTTTCGAAATTAAAGCCAAAAACAGAAAGAAAGATCTCCTAGGCTGCTTCCACACTTGATTTGAGGACATTTTGGGCCCTGCACATTAGCTGCATTCTTTGGGATTCATGCCCTTCTTCTGACTTCACATGGCACCATTAGTCTGGGAGAGGTTTTCAGCTGCTGAACTGAAAATGCTGAAAGATGGTATTGTAGGGAGGCTTCCAGTTAAGATGGTGACATGAGAAATTGAGTCTTATGATGGCTCCTCTAGAAAAAAATAAATATTCACTTCTGGCCAAATTTATATAAAAGTTAAGGCTATTTGAAAGGCTATTTTACAAACTGACCTAACCTTGACTTCAGACGATAACATCATTGCGATAAATTTTAAGGTACTTTTGGAAAATACCATATTGTAGCAATTCTTCTGGTGCTGATGGTTTCTTATGGATGGCAACTGTTGCCTCCTTCTCCTCTTTGCTTCTCTAGTCTTCTTCTGAAGACAGGGGTCACCCAGCACCTTCCTGTCGTCCCCTGTCCTCTTGCGAATGATCTTTGCCTACACCACAAAATGTGATGAGGCAACAAAGTGTAGGAGTTGGGAACAATGCTTGCAGGACAGCACACTTTCAGGTTTCATGTACATTGATGCTTAACTTCATATTTGCTTGCTCACAGTAAAAGCTCACAGAGATGACACAGCTAGATTATCTGCTTTATTGCAGGCATCAAAAAATAATTTACACATAGAAGAGTTTCTGAATATATAGTTTATGTATATACTCTAAGTTAGGAGTCTCCAATGCCCGGGCCGCAGCCCACTAACAGGCCATGGCCTATTTGGAACCAGGCCACATGACTGATGTGCACACACACAGAGCTCAATTTGTGCAAGTTGAGCTGTGGGTGCATGTGTGCCAGCCCGCCACTTGCGCAAGTTGAGCTGTGGACATGTGCGCCTGCGCTGGCCTACCACTCTCATGGCCTGGTTCCCCTCTTCCCCCCTCCAACCAGGCCACCAAGTTGCAAAGGTTGGGGACCAGTGCTCTAGGTCTTTTCCTCACAGTCTTTTGAATGAACAAAATTCAGCTGTTCACTTCTGAGCCTTGACAAAACCAGTTATGTTTTCAGCTTCACCAGCTTCCAGCCTTATAAACTATCCCTGGAGCGTTTTGAGGGTCCAAATGCTAGCTCTGCCATTTACTTATTTTTAACCCAGGGTCTCTATTGTCATGAAATTTTTAAGGATGCGCTATAGGAGGGACACAAGTATGAAATTATAAGATAGACATGCTGTTTTTGCATTTTGCTATAGTGTGCAATTTAATACTCCTTCCAGCTTATCACAGAAGAACTCTGCCTCAGCACTGTAAACAATTTTAGTATAGAATTTCCCCTGATAAGTTGCTATCTAGGGCTTTTCCTTCCTCTGAAGTGAAAAAGCGCATTGTTATATAGAGGTACTTAATGTCAGTGCCAAAAATTCTCATATTTATGGATTAAAATTGTGTATATGTCTATATGGACATATATAGATTAAAATATCTCATTAAAACCAGTAGGTTGCAAAAGAGCTCAGTTTGTCATGTAACAATTTCACAAACGATAGTGGGTGTGCGTATGTGTGTGTAAGCTTATATGAAGAAAAGTGATGGCTATATAAGATAGGCTTTGGAGAAAGGTGACATTTGGCACAGATTTTGGTCTTCTAACATACAAAATGTGGCAATGGCTGAAATGGGTTTGATAGCCCTGTGACCAATAGCAGGGATATGTAACTATCTTGTGACTGAAAGTTCTATTTTTAAAAACAGATTTATCAGGGTTCCAGTGTGGTTCCAGTATAGGACCTGATGTCACTGGAATGGATGGACCCAAAAAATTTTATGTATATGTATGTGTAAAAGGAAAGTGGGGGCTCAGTGGCTAAGATGCTGAGCTTGTCGATCGTAAGGTCAGCAGTTCGAATCCCTAGTGCTGGGGTGAGCTCCCGTTACTTGTCCCAGCTTCTGCCAACCTAGCAGTTCGAAAGCACATGAAAAATGCAAGTAGAAAAATAAGGACCATCTTTGGTGGGAAGGTAACAGCGTTCCGTGCACCTTTGCCGTTTAGTCATGCCGGCCACATGACTACAGAGATGTTTTTGGACAGTGCTGGCTCTTCAGCTTTGAAACAGAGATAGGGACCGCCCCCTAGAGTTGGGGATGACTAGCACATATGTGCGAGGGGAACCTTTACCTTTACCTATGTGTGTGTAGTTAAAAGGGCTGAATTTGACCGAGGACTCTGGAGAAATGAACATGAAATACATGTTGGAGCCACATTGAGCTTTTGTATTTCAAGTGTATTTTTTCAGATTTGTTCCTTTTTAATTAGTTTTTGATTAACTTTATAATAGCTCACAACTGGATGCCTCTCTACATTGGCTGCAAACCATATTATGTGTATTCTTTGCCTTTTATTGCCTTTTCCAATAATTTTATTGCACCTATTGCATTTTATCTGAAAAGAAGTTACTCCCAATTATGAATTAAAGATTTAAAACAGTTTTCCTCCATATGCTGCCCTCCAAATGCATTGAACTTCATTTTCTCAGCTTACAGCCAAAGATCTATTGCTTGGAGAAGATGGGAAATCCAGTTCAATATACTTCCGTCGAGTTAGACAGCAGTTTCACTGATTAATGTCCAAGATAAGAATTGCGCTATATTTTTTGGTAGTGAAATAAGTTTGAAGGTGTCCTTCGGTGGTAGGAGCAAGCCAGGGGTGGGTTCTACTTACGTTTACTACCGGTTTGCATCGCGCCCATGCGCACAGATCACCTATGATGAAGTCCGGATCAGTGGGCAGAACCTCCCGCCAGTTTTACTACCGGTGCTTGCAAACCAGTCCAAACCAGGGGAAACCATGGGTGAAATATACTTACCTTCCTTACTGGTTCGGAAGCGCACATGCCATGTGCACGCTCACTTTGCTCGCACACGCAGACCTTCTGTGCATGTGCAAAACACAGTACTTCCTGGTTAAAACCAGGAAGTAATGACACCCGGGCTTCACTGTGCCATCACTACCGGATCGCCGAACCAACAGCCAAGATCACTACCGGACTGGGTGATCTGATCCGATCCGATCCGGGAGCATTTCACTCCTGGGGGCAACCCACCACTGGAGCAAGCCCCATGATAGATATTCTCCATCTACACCAGAAAAGATATCCTTACGTAAGATCCAGTGTTCTGTTCTGTTTACCTTTCCTCTTAAAAAGCTTGCAAGTCAGGTCGAATTCTTTTGAGACTGCAAGGCCTGTGGTTAAAGCATTTTAGTTCATTTAGGGAACAGTTGGAGCACATGCCTTTCATGTTGGAACTTGTTCCTTACCTCTCCATTTCCTTTGGCTCCTATAGGAGATTGGCCGCATCTCCATAGAGATGCACGGGACTCTGGAGGACCAGCTTAATCACCTGCGGCAGTACGAGAAAAGCATTGTGAACTATAAACCAAAGATTGATCAGCTGGAGGGAGATCACCAGCTGATTCAGGAAGCTCTAATCTTTGATAATAAGCACACCAACTACACTATGGAGGTAAAGACTCGGAGAATTGTATAAGGTTGCAAGGAAAAGATCTTTGAAGAGAATGAATGTCTTACACAGTCCTGCTATGTGTGAAAGGATTCCTTGCCAAAGGATGGCAGACCAATATCATTGCCTGACACTGACATTGTCTATAAATATAAACACATGCAATGCAATGTTTGCTGTACTGTAAGCAAAGACATGGTAAGGAGACCTAGAAAGCCCAGAATTCCTATTTGGATCTGCTTAGTTTAAGATAAACAGAGGAATGTGGTGCAATTGGCAGCTGCTGTTCTCATATAACGAAGGTTACATAGAAATTATTTTAGGCAGAGGAATCCTAGAGTTTTAAGAGTTTCAGGGTGCACTTTTTTCGGAGCATAGTGTGATTGTTGAAACAAATGGCTCCCATGGAAGTCTTATCCATTCACAAAATAGCACTCATAGTAAGTGTGGCCAATTACAAAGCACCCATTTGTCCATTCTCCTTTACCAAATCAATGAGTTGTAACCAGTGGTGAAATTCAAATTTTTTTACTACCGGTTCTGTGGGCATGGCAGGGGAAGGATACTGCAAAACCCCCATTCCCTCCCCACTCTTGGGGGAAGGATATTGTAAAATCTCCATTCCCACCCCACTCTGGGGCCAGCTAGAGGTGGTATTTGCCAGTTCTCTGGATTACTCAAAATTTCCGCTACCGATTCTACAGAACCTGCTGGATTTCACCCCTGGTTGTAACCCTGCAGAATGCTCACTCAATCTCCAATTTACCATAGGATTTGCGGGGTGGTGGGGTGGTCAATTAACTGCCTTTGCTTACCCTTTTTGTTTTTCTGAAAACACTTATGTTTCCTATAAGGAATATCAGGATGTCCTAGTGCAGTGACAGCCAAGTTGTCTTAGGAATTCTGGGAGTTGAAGTCCACAGGGTATGAAAGAGCCAAGTTTGCCTACCACTGTCCTAGTGCTTTAGTTTGGAGCTTGCCAGCTTTCTTTCTAGTTTTGTCTAAAATTAAGTAATACTTGAAATACAGGTGGCCCTCGACTTACGCCCACAATTGAATCCAAAATTTATATTGTTAAGTGAGAAAAGTGCTCCTTTTTACAACTTTTCTTGCCACATTTGTTAAGTGAATCCCTGCAGTTGTTAACTTAGTAACACGGTTGTTAAATGAATCTGGTTTCCGCATTGACTTTGCTTATCAGAAGGTTGCAAAAGAGGATCCCATGGCCCCGGGACACTGCAACCGTCATGAAAATGAACCAGTGGTCAAGCATCTGAATGTTGGAGAGGCCTGCAACGGTCATAAGTGTGAAAAATGAACGGTCAGGAAATGAACTGTTGTAAATCGAGGACTACATATATTTCAAAGTGAGTGTAGAACAGAAAGCTTGGCAGGCCCCAAGTGAGGTATCTTTAGGCTTGTTCGTCTCCATGACCACCATGTTGGAGATCCTAGGGGGAAAGAAAAAGTCCTCAAGAGAATTAAAAAAGGCTTTGCCCTCACTGTGTCTGGCAGTAATTATAGTATGTCAACTGCTGTTTCCAAGACTGTCTCAGGCCCCAGTCATCTGCTTTAGAGACCCAGGATTTTTTTTTCTTCATTGTCAGAATGTTGAAATACAATACTGTTGCATCAACCACTCTAAACAAGAACACAGGGAGCAAAGATTTAATCCTCTTTACCCACGTACACAGAAATAGAAAACCAAAATGAAGTACCTTCCCTTCAGCCAATGGAAAGATGTATGTGTGCGATTAATGAAAAAACGGATTTATGTATGGCCCAATTCCAAATCTGCATGTTCTATAAAGCAAAGAGCTACTTGCTGACATTTAATAGAACAAATAACATGGCCATAAAATCTAGAAATACCTTTATCCTTAAGGTAGTTTTTTTATTATTATAATTGACAGTTGTATTGATCCTTAGCCACATATCCTTAGCCTCCAGGAAGTCTATCCTCAGCTGGGCCCTTCAGGACTCCCAATGGTGCACTCATCTTCACTGTAACTCAGTCATTCTCTTCTTCTCTTCCCTTCCACTTTCGTAGCTTTGTGGATTTCTGAAGGAAGCTGGGTCTTCATATTATATTATTATTATTATTATTATTTAATTAATTAATTAATTAATTAAATTTATATACTGCTCTTCTCCCGGAAGACTCAGGGCGGTGAACAGCCATCGAATAAAACACAACAATACAAAACTTAAAAGCAATTAAAATAGATTAAATCAAATTGGCCCATGACTTAAAAAAACCCAATTTAAAACAATTGAATTTAAAATTTTCAAAATACAATTTAAAATTAAAAAGTTAAAAAAATTAGGCCAGCCCGGCTTGTTGGAATAAAAGCGTCTTCAGGGCTCAGCGAAAGGTGCATAGGTCAGGGATCCGTCGTAACTCCGGGGGCAGCTCATTCCAAAGGGCAGGTGCCCCCACAGAGAAGGCTCTCTATAAAGTAGCACCTTTTCCTATTAACAAATTTTATTAAAAGGCGTACGTTTTTGTTTGCTGCAGTTTACAATAGTGTAAAATAGAATAGAACAGAATTTTTATTGGCCAAGTGTGATTGGACACACAAGGAATTTGTCTTGGTGCATATGTTCTCAGTGTACATAAAAGAAAA
>JANHZT010005412.1:277275-288372 GCA_032468215.1 Stegonotus admiraltiensis
ATAACCATTCAAGGCAGATAGATATTTATTAATAAAAGAAAAACAAAATTTTCTTACATGCAATGTGAGGATTTGCAGACTGCCAGCCTCAGCTTGATGTTCCTACCACTGAAAGAATAAGTTTAGGGTCTACTTTAAACTCTAAATCTAGAAATAGCCAAGTACTATCCTTGTCTTAAACAAATTTTGTTGCTCTGGCTTCCTCAATATGAAAATTTTAATTTAAAATATAAAATAAACTTGTCAAGCCAACATTAAGAATGTTGCAACCGTTGTGAGCACTTCCATTAAATGTTGGCCATGATGGCTTTCCAAAACAGTTGTCAATTTTGTGCAGCTAACCATAAAAAAGGCCATTTCCCAGAACAAGAATGATGAGGCCGCCTAAGGAAAGGAACTTGTCTAAGAAGTGGAATGCAAGGCAGATGTAACATGTGGGCTCCAAATGACTCCAGCGCTTGGCCTTCCTTTTTGTTTTCTGTTTTGCAAAGTGATGAGACTAAAAGGAAAAGAATTTGTTGAGAAACCAAATGCGACAGTGGAATGGGAATAAGGCGGCAGGAAAGTATCGGAGCACTAAAAGTATTGTATATTTGACCTTATAAAACATATAATAAAAATGTTGTTTCACAGTAGGGAAATGTATAAAGTTCAGAGTGCAACCCCTATTAATAAAAAAAAACTATGGAAAACATACATGCTAGGCAAAATGAACATTTTTTTAAAAAAAAACCCTACAATTATTTTAAAGTAACACATACCACATACTTCCCTTCCCTTACTCTCCTCTAGCTGTCCTCTCAAGGCTCATTACGGCCCCCTTATCCTCTGCCTCCAGCATTCCTATCTCCTGCAGTTTACCTGGATGGGTGAGTCCATCAGAATTAAGCATTATTTTTAGCCAGCCTAGATCTCCCTTCTATTCAAGGAATGACTCAGAGGCCACAGAATAGTAGTCTAGCAGTATTGGGAATAAAGGAGGTGCCCCTTACAGTCTCCAGGAGCAGACTGATGCTTTCAGATTACTTGAGGATCCTTTGGAATGCTTTCAAATTAAAAAAACTACATCTTCAGTGGATTGTATGTGAAAATTACACACTCTCCCCCATCTCTCTCTCTCTCCTTCCCTCCCTCTGTCTTACACATACTTACATACATAATATTGTACTCGTTTACTTTACAAAAAAAGTTCTAAACCATAAAACATGGCTACATTTCTTCCTCCTCCTCTTCCTCCTCGATTTTGATCATGTTTTGCCTGATCACTTCCCTCTATCTCAGCAGTAATCTTTGTGGGCCTGCAGTAAATGACTTTTAACAACCAGAGCAGTCCCAGGGTGACATACCAGCCATTAGTTATTTCAGAATAACTTATATGTGTAGCGGCTAATTTAATCCATTTGATAAAAGTAGGCTGTGAAGGATTTATGGGCTGTTTTCTATTTTAATTAAAAGAGAACCAAAGAACTGTTTCGGTGTTATGAGATTTTGGATGGGAGATCTAAAAGAAAAGGGAGGGCATTTGTGTTTCTTCACTGTGCCTCTTTAATTGTAATCAGATCCAACAGGTAACTTATTAAGCCCTTTGCCTTTTGCACTGCAAAGGGATAAGAGCAGGTAAAGTCCAGTAATTCTTTAACTAGGAGATGGAGCATTTCTTTAGTTGAACAACAAATACTCTTTTGTTTCTTTGGCTGACCGGATTATCTGCTACACAGTCCACAATACCTCAAAGTAAAGATTGTTAATGTTGCCAAAAAGACAACAAATGCCCTTTTGTTTCCTTGGCCCAAAGTTGCTGACCCAAGTATCTGCTTCGCAGCCAAGTACTACAATGGAAAGAGCATCTGCTCTGCCAAAGAGACTTGTGATAATCTGTTTCTTCACTATGTGAGGGCTTTGGGAAGATTCTTTCCTCCAGTTTTTATCTTGTATTTGTGGGAGGAAGCATTGCCATGTTTTCCTTCTCCAGATTTTAGAGCAGCTTCTTTTTAGTTGCTGCTTAAGATTGTTTGCAGAATGCAAAAGTCCTCATGGGATATCAGGAATATTTTTTCTTTTGGTCTCCAGGAGCTATGAGGACAAAAAGATTTGGCTTGGAAAACTAGCTGCAGTCTCATCCAAATTGTAGATGAAGTCTATCCTTAGTCTTCCATGGAACTCCTCAGTTGACATGCCAAAAAAACTGCACTGTATCTATTCGTAATCCGTGGAAGATGTTATGTCTGATGAAAGAAAAGACTTGATTCTGGCCAGTATGTATCAGTTGGGTTAGATAAGTAGCTGGGAAAACAGAATTCATCAACCAGATGTGTTGGATTTCAACTGCCATAATTCTTCAATTACCACATCCCTAGATCACATTAAGGCCACTGCATTCAAAGGGTGCAAATCTAGGAAGATGAATTCAGAAGAATATAAGGTGCATCCAACTTCCATCAATATTTTTTTTTAAAAAAATGGGATGAACAAAATGTTTTCAGAAGATGTAAAAGATTCTCGGTATTTTCAAAATCTGGTTATTACAGTATCAAGTTAAAAATCTAATAGTAAAAGCCTGGGTTTGGGTGGGAAAACAGAAGAGTCTAGTGGGTTCATTAAGAAACTTCTTTATTGAGGCAGAACCGGTGCATTCTAATATGAGAGAACAGATTTTCACTAAATCAGTACTTTTTCATGTCTGTTCAACTGTATCCGACTCTCATCGACTGCCTGGAAAAGTGCAAGTTTTTTTGACAAGGTTTTTCAGAAGTGCTTTGTCATTGCCTATTTCCTAGGATTAAGAGCGACTGGCCCAAAATCACTCAGCTGGCTTTGTGCCTAAAATGGGACTAGAACTCATGGTCTTCTGATTGCTAACAGGATGCCTTACCTGCTACTCCAACTGGCTGTTACGTCACAGTACTGTACAGCAAATTATTCAAACCACTAACAATAAAATACAAAATAGGTAAGGCAAGATCATTTGTAGATCTCATTTCAGTTCATGAAAGAATACAAAAGCTTTCGGGTTATTGCTTTTTTATATTGATATAGAAAGTCACTCTTAATACCAAGCTAGCAAAAATCAAACTGATTACAGGTACTGCAAAAAGCTCTGAAGCATGCATGCACTTCATACGGCATTATTTGTTAAATATTTGAAAAACAATAGTTTATTGATACATTGAAAGATAAATCGAAAGAAGTGTAACTTTTTGTACATTTTTGAAAACACAATCATTTTCCTTTGACAAAAAAGCTACTTGCACGTGACAAATTTAAAGTAAAGAATTTAGACATGGTATCTTAAGCCCAGGTTTCACTTCCTAAATGGAAAAGCAAACAGGGAAGTGAATAGTTTTGAAATAAAACTCAAGTATCTAATGGGAGGAGCACAGCTGTAAGCCACATCCTGACTGGGTCATGATACTTATAGCTGGTAAAAGTCCCTCTTAAGTAAACTACCTACCAATTTAAACCAACATTATTAGTTTTGCAGATTAATAAGCATAATCTCTTCTCCATTCTTCTGTGGTGCTTTTCTTATTCAAAGCTTAAAACAGTTTAAATCCAGACTTGCCACTCTAAAAGTAGACACCCCCCCTCCTGTCTATAGAGGAAACTGGAGTTTTCCTGTTGAAGAATAGGGCCGGTTGGTGATTTCTCAGCCCCTTTAAGTCTTCAGGGCCAAATCCCAGGCTTTTGCAATGTTTCCCCTCACAAAAGAAATCAGTGAAAGTCATCACCTCACTCTTTTTCTCCAAGCCTGGTGGATCTCCTCTGAACTCAGCATATCCATAGCATTAAATATAAATGTTCCTAAAGTTTATTCACAAGGTCAGTTATAGTTTTTACGAAAATCATAAGCTACATCTGCACAAGTGAAATGCCAGAACCTGCAAGACCTATATCATTATTAATCCCATCAATAGTAAAAACTTCCCAATTACATAAGGTAGTGTAGTGGAAGTATGCCTTTGGTTGATTTTACATTCCTTAAAAAAGTCTGCTATCTTTCAAAAGGTCATTCAGGCCGTAATAAGTGTAAAATTCTGAGTTCTCAATTCTACCGTTTAATTTACTTAATTTTCAAGATGAATTGCTACTTTACATTTCTAAATGGTTTGTTGAAAACAGTACTAGATTAAACATGTAATAACATGAACTACAAATTAATTCACGCTACAAGCTAATATTCACTTAAGCATTAATCTGAATTCCATTAGTACTAATTTTTTAGACTTTCCAGTAAGAAGATATAGTTTTAAAGTTAACTTCCTTCGTATATTCAGACTGAATATAGTACATTCAAATAACTTTTTAAAAACCCTGCAAACCTCTGTATTCTAGCAGTGTCATTTTGCCAGATCTGTGAAGACAACAGCCTCCCCATGACTGCTGGAATAAAGCATTTTAAGTATCATAGGGGTTCCCCACAGATGCTAACAGTATATTTAATTTTAGCATACAGCAGGGCAAATGTCTAGAAATTTTTCCTAGACATTATCGGGAATTGTTTGATAAATGTTCACCTGCCATGCAGTTAGTAAGATACTACAGGAAAATAGTTAATTACTGTAGTTAAAGTTTAACTCGGAATTAAATCATGATTCTAATTTTGAAAATGATAGTCTTAAGATTTCAGACTGTGCTGTGACACTAAGGTTTGAGACAGCAGAGGTTGGATCTTGGCCAAAGAAACCCTACTTCCTAAATAATTTCATTTCAGTCTATTTGCCATCTTTCACCCTAATCTAACCTATAGACCAGATCTGGCTGTTTTATAGCCCACAGGCCACACCTGGCCCTTTAACTCTCCCTGTCCAGCTCGTGGCAGCGGGGGATAGCAGTGCCCCCCCCCCAATAGTCCCCAGTTTCTCATGTGGCTCCTTGGGAAAATTAATTGCCCATCCCTGCTGTAGAGTAGTTGGAAGAATGAAAGAAAGAGAAACCTAAAACCTAAAACACTCCCTTGAATTTCTAGCAGAAAGTATAAATAGACATGAAATAAATAAGCAATTACATACATGCAACAAAAATTAAAAAGGCCTTTAAAAGAAAACAAAATATCTCTGAATCAAAGTGACCTATGTTCAACCATAGGACTACAGAAGTCCTCTTGCGTCAACTCTTTGCTGTTGGAAGTTGAGGCTCTGTGTGTGTGTGTGTGTGTGTGTGTGTGTGTGTGTATGCGTGTGCACACATACATGCAACTGTGGATGTTCCTCGCTTAGAGAATGATTAGTGAAGCAGATTTCATAATTATAAAAGAAAGAGATTTATTTACAGGACACAGATTATAGGACAAGCAAAATTTAACAGTTAGTTAACTTCCTAACAGGAAGAGGTTCCCAAATCACATGCTCCATGCATGTTTGTCTGGAAAGACAAAAGGAAGTGACCTCAGATTAGTATTTTCTAATCAGGCAAAGTGAAATACAAAGAGGCAACAGACTACATACGTAAAATTCTATTAACTCCCTCCTGCCTTCTTGCTGAAGATTGAGAGCATTTGGAGGCTCATCAATATTCTCACTTCTGTTTAATAAATACAGAAATTTGAAGGGGTCCTCAGCTCAGTTTCTGCTCTTCTCAAAGGCAAATAATAAAATTTCTCATGAAAAAAACCCAGTAACCCTGGTTTCCAAGCTACCTCTGTACATGGCTGCAACAGAACCCATTTTCTCCACCATACAATCTAATAACAGGGCATTTTAAAGGAATTTTGAAGGATGAATGAATTTGAGCCATTTCTGCCAGGACTTTCCTTCAACTGACTGTAAAACCCATGAATTCTGCCTCCCCAAAGGTTTGGCTGCTGTCCAATGAGGGCACAGACAGGATCAAAGAGAGAGAAAATCTGTACTTTATACAAAAACTCAGTTGGCAGGAAATAAAGTCATGAACTGTGTTTGCAGATGGATGTCCAGGACCAAATTTTCCTGTAAACTACGGGTCACTAAGCAGACAGAATATTAAAAGAAAAACTCCCAAGTTAATCAATGGTTTTCCAGGCTGTGATTGCACTTGTGTCACTTTAAAAAGAGCAACTAAACAAGTTCAAATTATTTATCTCGAATAATCTATGAGTCACTGTTAATAATCTTATTAGTCTACTTCAAAAGAGTTTAATATCTAATAATCAGCTGCAAGAGAGGGAAGGGCAATCCATACAAACCTCTCTTCTCTGCTCTCAATGGTCTTGGTTTATCAATTATACCTAAAGGAATTCATCAGCTGCTACATAATTGACTTGAATCGGCTTATTTAATGTTGGTTTTATCAGTCTCACCTGGTAACGGTTTTTTCTAGCCATGAAAATATCCTAACACACTTCAGCAGATTAAAAGCACACTTGGCTGTTTTTAATTGGCTTGTTTAGAAAATAGTAAACTCCGGCTAGAACACTAATGCCAATCCAGATTTCTGGCATTGTTTTTTCTGGCTGATAAACAAAAAATGGGCCCCACAAATCAACCAGCTTTGTATCAAATAGAAATTACAAACACCAGGCTACTGATTGGCCCAAACATGGCATTTTAAGCATCTTCAACTTGTGCCTCAGAAAAGAAGTATAGATAGCCTCATGTTCCTGTTCTAATGAACTACTAAGGAGAAACTTCCTGATAATGAGAACAATTAACCAGTGGACTGGCTTGCCTTCAGAAGTTGTGGGTGCTCCATCACTGGAGGATTTTAAGAAGAGACCAGATAGTTACTTGCCCAGTATGGTGTAGGGTCTCTGCTTGAGCAGGAGGTTGGTCTACAAGACCTCCAAGGTCCCTTCCAACTCTTATTATTCTATGTTCTAATATTTGTGCATATTATGCAGTAGTCTTTGTCATAGGTTTAACTGAACATCAGTCAACTTTTGAAAGATGATGATGATCATCACAGATAAACCTTGCTGTAAACAATACCATCAGTGGACTAGTGTTTGGTGAGGGTGTGTTCAAACCACTTTTGTATTGTAGTCAAGAAAATCATATGAACATTTTTATGAAGTCACAATGAGTCAAAGTTACTCAGTGGATAATGTATACTTTTTTCCTGGTTAGAAATTGCAAAAGGTGCCTGACACAATATTTCCAAAGTACATGTATAAATTCAGAGTGTTCTTCGTTTTCACTGAATAAAACAACTCCATGAAGCTTTGCTGCATTTTAGCCAGAAATTTTAGCTAGATTTTCCAAACATAACTTTTAACAGCAAGAAAAGGATGTAAATGTGTCAGTTTTCCAACTTCTATGTTTCTTTTTTCTCTTTCTCACATATATCCTCCCCCTCCCCTTGGAATGTTCCATTGTCACATCTTGCATGACAAATACACATACTGCATACTGTATATACTAGCTTGCAAAAGTATGAATTCAACACATCCTCAATAATTTTGCAGAGTCATAAAAACCTGGATTGATATACCTCCAAAACATTTGGTATCTGCCATGCATACCATCACACTAACACCACCTAAAATGCAAATACTGGTTTAAGCACATAACAGATAATGCTTAATGTGGACCAATGAAGAGGAGACTCCCCCCTTTCTATATTCTACCAGGCTTTTGGCTTTCTGGCTGGAAGTACATTCTGGAAGGTAGTTATTTGGGAAAAGCTACCTTCTGTCTTTAATGTTTGATGATCAACCATGGTGATAAATAATAAGGCAGTGCTTACAAGTTCACAGTTGTTCAAACATAGCACCTGTGTACAATTCTTTAAAGCAGCTGTGCTTTTCCCCCTGGGAGTATGTAGTAGCTGTACAAAGCAATCTGGAAAAAGACGTGGCTCCTTTAAAGAATTATACACGGGGGCTACATTGCACCTCTGCACACTCCAATGCATGTTTTTGGAATCTAATTCAACATAAAAGCCTATTAAATAATGATCATAGATTGTTTGACTAGGTAAAATGAAAAGGAACACATATATCACATTTAGAATTCTGCAGTGAAACAGAAACCTTAATCATTTTTAACTTGTTTAGAAGGGAGGAAAATCATTCCTTAAAAAAAGAAAGTATTCCAGCTTCATTATCCTTAGGCAACATGTCTAAAGTGAGGCAGACCAAATCCCTACAAAAGCAAATAAAATAGCCTAGGGCAGTGATGACTAACCTTTTTGCTGTCACCTGCCAAAAGTGGGGATCGTGGGGGGGGGGTGTCGCGTGTGCACATGCCCACACCCATAATTCAATGTGCCCCACACCACGCATTCGCGTGCGAACCCATGCGCTCCCCCCACTTTTGGCATGCAATGGCACAGTGGGCCCATTTTTCGCCCTCCCCAGGCTCCAGAGGCCCCTGGAAGCCCTCCGAAGGCCAGAAACAGCCTGTTTCCCGATTTCCGGTGGGCCTGGAAGGCCCGAAAATCAGCTGGCTGGACGCGCATGTGCACTGAAGCTGAGCTAGGGGAATGCTCGCGTGCCCACAGATATGGCTCCGTGTGCCACTTGTGGCACGCGTGCCATAGGTTTGCCATCATGGGCCTAGGGAATATAAGTTTCATGGTGACCTTCCCTACTTAGTTTATACAGTTATGTCTTCATAATAAAGGAAAGTAGCAATTCACCTTTCACCAATGGTGAGCAACTGTTGGCATTTCACACCCATCAAATTTAGGAGAATTGTTAGAATAGTCCTAACAATTCTTTTGTATGGGTCAGGAAAGGACTTTCTTAACCATCTTCCTTTTCCATTTGAATTAGGTCTATCCTTTCCCCTTAAATCCTGTTGCAGCTTCTGGTCTGGCACTGGTATAGGAGGATTGCCAATGGAGGGTGTTATTTTGGGGCAGGGTTAGAACTGATTCTAGCTCTGGAAAAAGGAGATAAACCTCAGGGTAAGCCCTTGTAGCAGTGTTGAAGCTCAGAGCCAGTTTTAGCCTCTGCTGCAGACTTTCTGCACAGCATAGGGTAAAGGTGTATGTGAGCTTCAATTAATTATTTGATCTGGCCTATGTACACTTGAAGAGAATATGCATAGTTGATCAAGAGCCAGGATTCTGTTTTGGCCATGGGTATTAATGCCAGATGTATATAACCACTATTTTACTCACATATGAAAACAAACCAAGCCAAGGTTATTGTCAGACACCTTTTATTCAGAAAGGCACCCAACCCTTGTTACAATAACAGTAATTATTATTACATAGTCCCTTATTATGCTCCCAGCGCAGATAGCTTTTTTCCCACACATCACTACTTCTCTCTTATAATTCACCCACAATGATTTCCCAACTATTCAGAATTGCTTCTATATGTTCTCCTGAATGCTATAGCTACTTTAATAAGTAAGAGATGCTGAGATAAAATGACACTTCCGTGTCTCAATCATTTTAATGGGTTTGATGTCTGGGTTAGTTAAACTGGCCATGTCAGCTGGGAGTTCTGGAAGCTCCAGTCCTAATAGTAGGGCACTGGACATGATTAACCCACACACTAACTAAACACACACACACATATATCAGGACTATTTTGTGCTCATTATTCTGTTGTGTAATGGTTGAGTTCAGGATAATGGTTAGCCTGGGCTATGCAAAGCATGGATTAATAAAAAAACAGGAGCTATTTGTGCCTTTGAGCAGAAACTGGAGCATTCTGACTACCTTGAGAATCATTAGCAGCTGGAAAAATAGATTTGAAAACACAAAGCAATACCAACTGAAATCTTGGGAGATTGAAATGGGTATGGTACATTGTGTTCATGAAAAGCTAACAACTAATCCTTATCCAGTGGTGGGTTCTAACCGGCTTTACTACCGGTTCTCTTTGTGCACGTGCTTTGTGCGCGATCGCCTCTCCGCGCAAATGCGTTACGAATCTGCCCAGCTGAGGTGCAGCAATCCATTCTGCTGCACCTATCAGCTGGGCTAAAAAAGAAGAAATAAAAGGTAGGAATAACGCGGGGATGGGCGGGAGGGCCCAGCTCCCGAACAAAGAGAACCGGTTCAGTGACCTCATATTGTCACTGCTACCGGCTCGGCCGAACCGGGTCGAACTGGGAAGAACCCACCACTGTCCTTATCCATTCAAACTATGCAGAGGAGAAAATAACTATGTATAAAATATCATTCCAAATTATAGTACTAACAATGGGACATGCTTCTAATAAATTTATTAAAAATAATAAATATCCAATCCTAGATCACCCCATCTCCAAGCAGTTGTGCAAAAGGCTTCATGTAAATTCAGCTTTGTTTAGACAGGATTTCAAAAGAGTAGCAAGAAGCACTCACTCACCTGCACACCCAGAGTTTGGAAATATTTCAGCACTGGCTTAAAAATTGTCTTAAATTCTTACGCTTACCTTTTTGGAAACTTCTGTAGCATTCTGACTAAAATTATAAAAGAACTATTGTTATTGGCAAACAGTTCTACTACAGAAAATTTTAGCACAAAGAAAATACCATTTTTGCAAAGAAAAAGTTCTAAGTTCTAACCATTCCAAGTTTATAAATATAAGGTAACTTTATATTTGATCTCTCTTCAAAAGAACTCAGGGCCTCATCCCTCCAATAACACCATTGTAATCTTCAAAACTCTTGAAAGTGGCTTGCTTAAGCAAATATTAGATTTGAATTCAAATTTCTCTGCTTTAAGGCCAATGTAGTATCTTTACATCATATTGCCAGTAAGTAGAGGATTGTTACAAAGCTTCTACAGACAGTTCATAGATGCAGGATCCTTCAAG
This sequence comes from Stegonotus admiraltiensis, assembly GCA_032468215.1. Classification (NCBI taxonomy): domain Eukaryota; kingdom Metazoa; phylum Chordata; class Lepidosauria; order Squamata; family Colubridae; genus Stegonotus; species Stegonotus admiraltiensis. The sequence goes on from JANHZT010005412.1 coordinate 287,949, forward strand.
TTTACAAATTCTGCTTCTTAAAATTCAAATTTAACTTTATGAATAAGAAATTCCTTTATAGCTTTTGGTATGACGTTAATTAAAGAAAAAGTTGCAAGGGTTTAAAGTAGCAATCCTGCAGAATATTTATTTAATTTAAAAGATTTACATAGCCACCTGTATTATGAACCACAACCCTGGATGGCTCACAAAACAATAAAAATGTCAAGAAACCAAACAACCACTACAAAGAGGTTGTAAAAATGCTTTTAAAAGCCTCTGTCGATCAGGCAACTCAGCTGGGATTGTCAGAGGCTTTAAAAACCATTTTTTCTACAACTTCTTTGGCCGATCCCAGCTGAGTTGCCTGATCAGCAGAGGCTTTTTTCTTTTAAAAGCTTCTGACGATCCCAGCTGAGTTGCCTGATCAGCAGAGGCTTTTAAA
>JANHZT010005412.1:307593-335082 GCA_032468215.1 Stegonotus admiraltiensis
CCACTTTCCCCGTCCCCCCGAAGGGCTTTCGGTAGGTTTGACCCCACTGGGTGATCCCCTCTTCTTTCGTCGTCGAGCTCCCTCCGCCTCTCTTATTTAAATGAAGTTAGAACTCCTCCCACGGCGTAAGAGCTGAAACTTTATAAATCGAGCTTTTTGGTAAGTTCTTCTGGAAGGAACGAGAAAGGGGAATTGTTGGAGCTGGAGGGGGCAAAAGGGAGTCCGTCCCAGGGAAACTGGAGGCTGTGCCTTTACAACACTGAATCATTTTGTTTTTCTGTTAAAAGAGTTACTCCAATTTTTTTTTTCATTCCTCTTTTTACTACGGTAGTTGAAGATGTCTACAGCCCTCGTGTCTCCAACAATCTTCGACTTGAGTGAAGTTTTATGCAAAGTAAGTTAACCTCCCGCATTATCTTCTAAAACTTTTTAAATAAAGCTTTTCTTCAGATTGCTTCGGGAGAGTAAACAGGGTTTTCTCTCGTTCTACATCTAATGCCCTCTTGCCTTTCCCCCCCCTCCAAATTCAAGAGTTTTTTTTTAAAGTTGGAGGGGACGTTAAAAACAGCATAAGATGTATTTTTGGCCTTAAAACCGCTCTGAGAGCTGAGAAGTTACTTGGGAAAGTTGTCTAGCGAGCTCCAAGTCTCAGTTGAATTGCTGGAGCGCTAAGTCTTTCTGTGGGTGGGTGGGGAAGTGTTTTTACATTTGACTTTGGGTAGTTCTGCTTGTTTTGCTCGACTCTCCCTTGAATTATTTCGAGAATTTATTTCGAGATTTAAAAAATTGGACCTCTGCTAGGACTTTTAAGTAACTTCGCCCCCCCCCCTTTTTTTTTCTTTTTTTTTTGAAACAAGTTTGGAATGGTTGCACCATTCACCCGAAAAGTTCGGAAAAGTTTTCCCATTTAAAAAAAAAACGTTGCATTGTGTGCGAAGCAGTAGATTTTGGTGGAAGCGTCCCCTTCATCCTAAATTCGGTACTTGGGATTAAGGCGTGCTTCCTCTCGGCCGCCCCCCTCTCCCTTTCCTCCCCATGTGATGGAATGCAACAAAGCCTTTTGCAACCCATTTGTGCTCGTGTTCTGGGATTCATGGGGTCGCTTTGTGTCCTGCTTTGGAAAAGTTTGCTGGGATTACTTACTCGGCTGCACACCACGTTTGTTCGGGGTGGAGAAAGATGGCTGTTGCCACGAATTTCCCGCAAACTTGGTGCGCCGCTGCTTCACGCTTACGGTCTCGGCTTGCTGGAAAAGGAACTCGAGCCGTGCGTGATGGGCGACGGGAAGTGGGGGGAGGGAGGGAGGGAGGTTCTGGCTTTCAGGCTTTTGCAAAATACCGTTTACAGGCTAGTCACCCCGCCCCCTCCCGCCTCCCCGGTTTCTGCCTTGCTTACTTAGCTCGCTTTTTCTGCAGTTTGCTTTTCTTATCTCTCAGCCCACTCATGTGGCTACGTTTTTCTCGTTTTCGCTAGCTTATCTTTGTTTAGCCGAAGTCGCTGGGTGTAGGCATTTCTTGAAAGTTTGTGAAGAGTTGTTGATTGCTTTAGTGCGTAAGGCAGTGGGAAGAAAAGCCAGTGACTTCCTCAATTTTTGAGAAACGGATTCCACAACTTGGGCTTGTGCTTCTGCCTCCTTTGCTGTTGCTAACCGCTTGCAAAAGTGAGCCGCGTGGGAGTTGTTCTCCATTTGGTTTCCCTCTTTTTTTGCTAAATGTTTATAATATAGACACAAAATCACTTTTGAAATAAAAGTGTTTTAGATTGAGATCGCATGTACCCAAACGAAAAGTTGCTTGAACTTTTTAAAGATCCCTCTGTTAGGGTCAGAAAACTAACTGGAAAGGAATATTTAGAGATATGAAGTCATGTATGAATCACATGAAATGTAATTTCTTTGCACAAAGTGAGGTGGCACAATGATACTAATTGAGAAATTTTAACTAACATCTATCCCAAAGCTCACATCTTCTTATAAAAATCTTGTGTAGGCTCTCCTCACCAAGAATTAAATTTTGGGTTCCTGGAAAAATAGACTTGAAAGTATTAGTGGAAAAGATCTCGTTCTTCCTCTCTAGAGGTTTGGGGAGGAATTGTGTTAAAATGAGGTTCGGTTCTTGTGCATAAATTAAGGAAGTCTACAGCCAGTATTCAGGAAAAGTACTAGGGTATAATGGTCAGGTTATGGTTGATACTTCTTCCTATTGTATGAATCTTTGTGTAGGATAAATCAAAATGTGTTTCATTGATACAGTAAACATGAGCCTGTGGGAAAGCCATTGAAAATCTGAGGAGTTTGCTCCTTCATGGCTTGTGATTAGTGGTGTGTGCTTCCTACAGTTTGACCTGTCTGGTACAGAAGAGAGCTTTAGTCATTTTACTGTTGGCAACTCAGTTGTGCAGCTGTGGAAAACGGGTAGTAGAATGGTCAGGTTTAAGGGCATAAACAAGTCAAGCTGAAAGCTGGATTGCTGACTGCTTTTTTACTTCCTCCTTCCAGAGTAACAAGATGCTGAATTACGGCCCCTCTGCTGCTGGAGGGTGTCTTTTGGACAGGAAGGCGGTAGGAACTCCGGCTGGCGGGGGTTTCCCCAGGAGGCATTCTGTCACCCTGCCCAATTCTAAGTTCCATCAGACCCATCTCCTAAATGGCCTTAAGGGAGAGCCAGGCCCAGCCTTGGGGCCCAGGGAGAACCGTTTTCGAGACCGCTCCTTCTCTGAAGGTGGAGAACGCCTGCTTCAGCAAAAGCAGCCCGGTGGGCAAGTCAACTCAAGCCGCTACAAGACGGAGCTCTGCCGCCCGTTTGAGGAGAATGGGACCTGCAAATACGGAGACAAGTGCCAGTTTGCTCACGGCATCCATGAGCTGCGAAGTTTGACCCGCCATCCCAAGTACAAAACGGAGCTCTGTCGCACTTTCCATACCATTGGCTTCTGCCCTTATGGGCCTCGCTGTCATTTCATCCACAATGCTGAGGAGCGCCGGGCTGTAGCTGGTGGCGGTCGAGAGCCTGTGATTGCTGAAAGACCCCGCCTCCAACACAGTTTCAGCTTTGCTGGCTTCCCAAGTGCTATTGCTGCCAATGGGCTGCTGGACAGCCCCACCTCAATAACCCCTCCGCCCATCATAAGTGCTGATGACCTCCTGAGTTCTCCTACTCTGCCTGACTGTGCCAGCAATCCATTCACCTTCTCCAGCCAGGAGCTGACCAATCTCTTTGCTCCTAGTATGGGGATGCAGGTGCCTGGGGGGGGCTCACCCACTGCTTTCCTTCTTAGACCCATGTCTGAGTCCCCAAATATGTTTGACTCTCCTCCGAGTCCACAGGGCTCCCTCTCTGACCAGGAAGGTTATCTGAGCAGCTCTAGCAGCAGCCACAGTGGCTCGGATTCGCCTATCCTCGACACCTCAAGACGTCTTCCCATCTTCAGCAGACTGTCCATCTCTGATGAATAATCTGGTATTGCCTTTCGGCCTCTTCCCACATGTATTACAATGTTAAGCTTGTAGCTCCCTTCCTCTCCTAAATCTCCCTTAGCATCTTTGGGTTTGATGTTAACTCCAAGGTTGTCCACCTGCCTAGAGTCCAGACACTGGCTGAAACCGCAAGTGCCAAATTACAAAAAAAAGTGATAACGTTTACAAGTGTAGTGCCTTTTAATATGTTCACTGTGACTATATTACCTCTCCAGCTGCAGAGGGCACCAGCAGCATCTATAGAGCTCTGCATTTCCAGATGTGCAGGAGGAATATCTAGAACTAACAACTCCTGTCATGAGCAGCAGTTCAGATGCGGAAACCTCTTCCCTTTGTCTTCCCTTCCTTTGCCTGTGTTCAGAAGACACATGGCAGGTGGACATCTGTTAACATCCAGCCCCTTCCACATTTTTAAAGGCTTGTTGCCTGAATCAACTCAGGTCAGCCAGAAGAACAGCTAAGAATGGACAGTTCACTCTAACATGCGTGGGACTTGGTAAATGGAGAGTTAAGCCAGATGGACATTGAACGACTTGCTTTTGGTGCTACAGGTTCTCCGCATGTACATGTGACATCTTCACAAAAAGTGGGGAGGGGGAGGGGTATCTAACGGTGTTCATTCCACACATGCAAGTTCAGTGTAAACAAAGTTCCAGTAGTCATAGCTTTAATGGTTTTGCTCTAGAGTACAATAGACCTATCCATAGAGCACTCACGCCAAGCTTTTTATTTTTTTTTTCCCCGGGTTTTTAATTTTGTATAACTTCAGAAATTGGAGAGCAAATTTTGCTTGTCACTGCACAACAATATAAAGCTTATTTAACTTATCAAAACGTATTTATTGCTGAAACCTATGCTTTTTTGTTAATTTTGTTCATATTTATCTGGATGATGAATTCATAGAATATATTCTTTTATGTTTAAATTATGATCTTCCATATTAATCTTAAGATTGTGAAGTCTTTTTCTTTTCCCCCTCCCCCACAGTTTAATATATTATACTACAATGACATTTTTGTAACTTTACACTTTTTTGGTTATTTTATTTTTAAAAAATGAAAATTTAATTTAAAAAATGCAACAACTGTGTTCGGATTATTTATTTTAGATCGTTCCCCTTTTTGTGTCAGACTGCAAATTGAGTTTCATGTGCTTCTTTGACTTCCTTTGCCCAACAAGGCCTCTCCCAGGTGGAGTGAAATTCTGCCCATACTGATGTCATTGGAGAATTTTGTCAAGTGACTTCAGTAGAATGCGGATTTCACTGCTGGCCTCTAGAATGTATAAGCATAAGCTGTGCTGTGAGACGATGAAAAGGAAGATTTTTGCTTCCTTTTTTTGTAAGTATTTAAAGGAAAAAAAATTACCCTTTGGTTTCAAGTGCCTGTCTAAAGACATTCCAAATGTAGTTTGTCTTTGCATTTCTGTATTCCAAGAATGGAGTGTTTCCTCTTTTAAAGGTAAACATTACTGGCACAAAGAACACATTGAATGTAATTTTTCCCATTACTGTTCACTACATTGCTTTTTCTTTCCTTTTTCCTTTGTGTGAGTTTATTTAAGAGAAACTTTTGTAACGACTGTTTGCAGTTTAAATCAATAAATCCCAAGTGTTTTTTCAAGAATTGACAGTGAAACTGGTTTTACTTGCAAAAAAAGGTAAAAGGAAGCTCCTGAGAATGAGATACTACTTTGCCAAATCCTCTTAACATCAGATTTGCACAAGTTTTTAAGAACGCTGATGTCCCAAACATCTATATGAAAATAAGCCAAGCTAATGTTATCGTTGGTTTTTACTTCTGTTTGTAGAAAAACACTCTTTTAATATAGGAAATTATTTAATACCTAAAATAATTCTTAATTCAGCAGATGGGATTCCTGCTTTCAAAGCAAATTATACCAGGTGAGAAAATACAGAAGGTGGTACTTTAAGGGCCAGATAGTTTCTCTCCAATGGAAAAGATTGAATGGCTTGCTTCCTAATCCAAACCTTATCTCATGCTTCCAGGAATTGTTGATAGTATGTGACTGTTTTAATATGCTTTCTTCCCGAACCAAATCCCCCATAGCCTCGGAGTCATCCCCATCTTTTATTTTTCCATTTTGCCAAGTTGAATGACTACATACACACCCTGGATGAAAAATTATCCTAAATATTTAAGGAAATCCCCTCCTCCCGATAAACCTTATTACATGGGCACACATATTTCTAAATAATGGTGTTCCTGTACATCTGGGATTTATTATTTCCAGTTGTACAATGGCACAGCTCTTACTCAAAAGAAGAAAGGGAAAAAAGGCAAGCTTCAGAACTGTTAAAAGAGAACATTAGGCAGATTGCTTGTGTACACAACTATTTTAGAAACAAGAGGCTGTTGCTTTTTTTTTTTTGAGCTGTATCCTGATTTTCATTCAGGAACTCGGCCTATCTAAGCACTAGTTCCAGTTTTTCCCCCAATACATACAAGATAGGTTGGGATAAGAGTGAGCTTCCATAGCTGAAAGTGGTTTTGAACTTAGGGGTTCCCCAGTCCTCACCCAACACTTTATATATTAAACTGACAAAGATCAGCCTTTAGCCTTATGCTGTTTGTGGTGGATAGGAATTCTGAGAGTTCTTTAAACCCTGGCCGCAGGCCTTTGTTACTATGGCTCCATCAGAATCCTGTTATCTTCCATACGCAGACAAGCAGGAAAAGAAAAATCAGATACACAACGTTCATGTTTCATAAAGTAATTGGTGCAATTTTTTTTTAAAAAGTGCATCTAAAAATGAAACAATAGTTTTGATCTGATAAAAGTATTTGCTATAATAAGCCCCTTTAAAAATCTAGGCTGCATAGTTCCTTCTGATAATTAAGCCTCTAACAATAGGACTGAATGCATTTGGTCATGCACTCCACCCCCTGGTCATCTACTTCACTTGCGTGTGAACTAACTTAAGGGCACTCTGATGTAAGGAATGAGGTGCAGGGTGGATCAAGATCTACTGTATTGGATTTGGGCCAGCTTGTGCCTTTCCTCAATCCACATGCTCAGATGTGAGCTGATACCTGGTGGGAGAACATCTGCAGTTTGTTTGTTTCTATATACATTAACACAACAATGGGATGAAGCATCTGATATTTTCAAAAAATTGACCAACAAATCCATCTATTGGCCTTGCAGTTCAAGCTTTGCAGTCCAGATTCCACCAGGAAAGGAAATATCTGTTTGGTGTGGGCTTTGCCACAAATCTTAAAAGGCCAGCTCAGAAAGAACTGTGGTACTGGGGGAGATGGTACAGAGATGAACAGGAGATGTGGTATGTGAATAATTTAGGACAGCTGAAGGAAGTGGAAAACAAATGTGCAAATAACAGATAGGTAAGGATGACCTGTAGGTCATGAACGTATCATTGAATTATTATGAGTTAGGTAAAGAAGCAATGTGTGAGCTGTGACTTCCACAACAGTTGCAACATATGGCCTGATAGGAGCAGTCATTTCTCATCTGGTATTGCCCAAGCACGTTGAAAGTTCAATTTCTAGAATTTCCACTATCATACAAGGTGAAGGCCAATGTATGTGGTGACCCACTCTACAAAGGGATTATTTAAGAGTTGAGAAGTGGTACCTAAGCAGCTAACTGAATCTCCTTTGGCTTCAGAAAGTATGCTTGAGTGGGTGGCAAACAGGCCTTTTATGAAGAAATTCTATAACAATCTTTCAGGAGGAGGGATATGTCTTGTAAGTAAATAGGTTTACAATAATACCATTTAAGTGGCAAGGAGGTAAAATCAATTCTGAGTAAGCTTTTTATCATGGCAAGGTGCGAGTAACCAATAAAACCAATTGGGAAATCTGTTACTACAGGTAGCCTCGACTTACAACAGTTCATTTAGTGACCATTCAAAGTTACAACATCACTGAAAAAAGTGACTTATGACCATTGTTCATACTTATGATCATTGCAGCATCCTTTTGGTCACCTGATCAAAATCTGGACACTTGGCGACTGGCATGCATTTATGATGATTGCAGTGTCCCGGGGTCATGTGATCAGCTTTTGCTACCTTCTGACAAGCGAAGTTAATGAGTGAACCGGACTCATTTAACAACCGTATTACTAACTTAAGAGTTGCAATGATTCACTAAACAACTGGCAAGAGAGGTAAAATGGGGCAAAACTCACTTAACAAATGTCTTGTTTAGCAACATACATTTTGGTCTTGATTGCAGTCGTAAGTCAAGGACTGCCTTTATACAGTAGTTTAAGCACTCAGTTGAGATAAAAGTTGGGCGTAGAAGAAAGGTACAAAGTATATACTTATTTATTCATTTTCTACACCACCTGACTCCCAATGATAGAATTTAAATCTGCTTGTGTTTCAATCCCTTACTAGAAGCTTCAGGCTTCAGGATGAAAAAGTAACCTAATGCCCTTATTTAAAACTTCTCCTTGCAAGTCATTTCTAAAGGAAATGATGAGATAACAAAAGCATGTTGACTGTTTGCAACACATTAACGTACCACAGGGGTGTCAAACTCACGTTGTCACGTCGTCACATGACATATCGTGACTTTTATCCCTTTTGCTAAAATGGGGGTGGGCATGGCCAGCACGTGACGCATCCGGTCCATGAGCCACAAGTTTGACACCCCTGATCTACCAGATCAGTTTCTTTTGCTCCTGCATCTGACTCTTTTTTTAAAAAAAACTACAACATTGTTGTGCTTGTGTGATAAGCATGCTTTACAGAGAACATATTTTTCTTAATGAAGGTTGTGCTTTAGTAATTACTGCATCATTAGATATGAGATGGGCAGCAAATAAAATTTCATGAATAATAATACTGCACCAAATTGAGTAGGAAACAACAACTTGTTTAGCTTCTCTGGAGAAAGCTTTTTTTAAACTGCCATCTTGTAAGGATAATTTGACTGCAGTATATTCACATGCAAGGAGAATCTGTTAAGCTAGAACAGAAAAAGACTCAGCTACATTCGACTATTACCCTGTAGAGCTTTAGTCCAGGAAGAACACAAACTGTCACCATTTGTCTGAAATGTATAGGGCAAAGATGGCTAACCTTTTCTGGACCGAGGGCCCAAAGCACACACGATCCTCCACGTATGCGTGGCAGAGACCCGAAGATCAGCTGGCTGGTGGGAGGTTGGACGCGCATGCGCAGTGGAGCTGAACTGAGGTGATGGTTTGCGTGCCATCAGAGACGGTGCTGCGTGCCACCTCTGGCACATGTGCCATAGGTTCGCCATCATGGGTATAGGGCAATGATGGCTAACCTTTTTTCCATCGCGTGCCAGGAGCGGGGGGCCACGTGCACACATGCCCACACCCATAATTTTATGCTCCCTGCCCCGGCGCATGCACTCGCGACCCTTCCCTTTTCCCCCTGCTCCTGGCATGCGATGGTCTGGTAGGCCCATTTTTCTCTCTCACCAGGCTCCAGAGTCTGGGGAGGGCGAAAACGTCTTTCCCCACCCCCCAGAGGCCCTCCAGAGACCGGAAACGGACCATTTGCTAACTTCCAGTGGGCCCAGAAGGCCTGAAAATCAGCTGGCCGGAGCTGAGCTCACATGCTCACCGATATGGCTACGTGTACCACAGGTTCGCCATCATGGGCATAGGGTCTCCTGCCTGAACAGAAGGTTGGACTAGAAGACCTCCAAGGTCCCAACTCTGTTATTCTATTCTATCGTTGGAAATCAGTGGCATGACTTTGGCCAGCCTTAGTGTTTTATAATTTGCTGCTGGCTGTTTTTAAAAAATGGATATAGCCATGGCATGCAAGTTGAAGCTGGAGTTTTCTGTTGTTAGGTTTTGTTTTGGGTTTTGTGGAAAGGTGAGGGAGCGTATTGACCTGTTTTCTATTTTTTTTCTATATCTTTTGGCCAAAATTGCTAAACCTAATTTTGTCCTGTTGCACAGGCTTTTTGCATGCTTCTTTTTTCAAAATGGTAGGAGGTCTTGTTTTCAATTGGTAGTGGTGTCAGTGAGAAGAAGTTCTAAAAGGCTCAGAAACCAGGTTTAGGAGTTACAGAGTGCCCAACCCTCTCCTAAATGAATACTGATGAAGGAAAATAGGGTTCTTGATTTATACTCTTTCCATTAAACTAAAGAGGCTAGGAAGGAAACCACTGCAGCGTTTAAATACCACCAAGGTGATTATGGAACACAATTCTGCAACAACAGAGGAAACAGGAGTGTGGGCCAGTTGCTTTCAGACAAAATGTGGTTTATTACATTTCCTCATAGTTATAACAGAATTCCTATTTGCTCTCACCGTTTTATAAGCTAGCCTGGGCTGCACTGAATTGATTGCATTGCAAATGTTTTGAATACCGCTCTTCCATTTGCATATTTCCCCCCATCTTTTGACACTTAAATTTTTAGGATCTGTCAGAGACTTGGAAAAAGTTTCCTTTAGGATTAAGGGTTTATAAGAATGGTGAGGCACAGAAGAGCTTTTGCTCCTTTAATGGCTGCCAGAAATTCATCTTTAAAAAAATAGTTTCATTTTGTTTCCACTACCCTCGCCTTCTTGCTCAATACACAGAAGTGAAACCTCCGCTTAACTGCCTCCAGATTTTTTCAACTGTCTTCAACATCTGGCTACTATCTTCAGAAAAGTCTTGAGGACCAGAGGGTACCATCTGGCATTTCCTTACTTTGCTTAAATTCTGGGAAAATAATTGGAACGGTTCAAGTCAATTAAAGCAAACAAGGAAATCTATCAAAATCTCTAGGTATCAAGAGGATTGATTGTAGATGCTTTATGATAAACATTCTCTGGTTTGTTTTTTCCTATGCTAGGTTTAATTGTATGCGTAATACATTGGCAGCTTCATTCCACATTCTTCAGCAATGATGCAAGAGTAGTCACGATTACTTCGTACTGGGAACTTAAAGCTAGTCAAAGGGGGTTTTTTTGGGGGGGGGGTGTGCTGCTGGGCTGCCTGCATTTACCCCAAGCATGCTTTGCCCTTCAGCTACACTACCACCAGACCAACAAGATACAAATCAAAGCTTTGCTAGCATTTCTTTTTCACAACCAACCATTTGTTCTATTTCTGGGAGGGCATTGAACAGGTCTGTGCATACTGTTTCTAATTCATGTTGCTCCGCCTTCCTATGCATTTCCTAGCCTTATGCAAACCTTGAGTATTATTGAAGTCTTTGGAGAAAGGCAGGTGGAAGCAAGTCCCTCTCAACATTCGTTAAAGTGCCAAAAGGTACGCAATGACTCAGCAGCAGGCCTAGGAATAGCAGTTCTGTCCATTGCTCTGCTACATCCCTCCTCCGTGACATCCGGCGTCATCTCAGCAACAGGAAATACTTCTTCTGAACGTTCTGGATGATTAGAATGAATAAATACTGAAGCTGATTCACCGAGCAATGCTATAAAACTGAGGCCCTTGAAACAGTGAGCATATTACACATTCAGTTTCTGGAGGGGGAAAGGGAATAAAAGAAATACCAGCTATCAAAGCTTTGTTTGCTTTAAGGAGCCCATGTAAGCAGATGGAAGTTAGTCATTTTCAGCCATGGGGGGGGAGGGCGGGGGGCTGGTAGAAGCTTAGTTTATTTGTATTAAGCAACAGTGCTCTTATTATGCTAAAGTTTGCCTCTGAAAAATAGTTGAACTCTGCACATAGAGTTGGCAGTGCCAACCATCTGAAAGGCATTGCATTTACTTTCTATTAATGCAGTAGACTACAGCTATGTTTAGTAGACCAGGGAACCATAAAGTAAGTGTGTGAGCAATGAGGTGGAATTATGCATTCATTGTAGGTTGCCTAGATAACTAACTCTGTCTCAAGCCCTCATCTCTCTGTGATGCGGGATAATATACTACAAACAAGCATTTGGATCCAAGGGTTGGTGAAATAATGTAGGTGTAGCAATACTAAAGTTTGTTATGGGAGTCCCATTGTGCGGTAACATTTCCAGGACAATTAATAAGAAAGAAGCAGTCAGTATAAGACAATGTAAATTAAAATGTAAGAAACCTTATATTTTATTTTATCTGAAAAATTGGGCCTTAGTGCCAAAAGTAGTAAGTCATCAATCAACCTTTCTGGGAAGAGAATTCAACAGCTGTGATGCCCTGCTACAGCAAAGACTCTGGCAGCTCCTGCTGAAGATCTTAATGTATGGATAGGGCAGGGAGTCCTTATTTAAGTATTAAATATTTAATTACTTTATACTGTAATCAAGAGCCATGGTGGCGCAGTGATTAGAATGCAGTATTGCTGGCTAACTACCGACTGCCAGCAGTTCTATCCTGAACGGCTCAAGGTTGACTCAGCTTTCCATCCTGAGGTCAGTAAAATGAGGACCCAAACTGTTGGGGGCAATAATGCTGACTCTGCAAACCACTCAGAGAATGCTGTAAAGCACTACGGAGTAGTATGTAAGTCTTAAGTGCTATTGCTACTGTTAGCATTTATTTTGCTGATTGACAATCTATAAAAATGGACGGTACAGTGCCCATTGGTGTTACTGTACCCGTGAGACCTCCTTGACACCTACCAACTTTCCTGCCTACCCAATATTTTTAAAACATTATTGTCAAAGGGCTAGTATATACTTCCAAGTGCCAATCTCCAGCATTGTTCTTTGTTTTGTAGGCATTCTTGGAAAATACACACAGAGTCTGCTATAGTTGTTGTTTGGCATTGCCATCCAAATAGCATCTCCTTTAGAAGATTCCTGTTGTTGTTCTTGGTCATTTTAGGCAAGGACAATCCCAAGTCTGGCTTATATTGAATCTGGGAAACATGGAAGTCCCAAATCAAACTATTACCTTACCCGATACCTTACAATTTCTGAACTTCCTTTTTCAAGGGGGCTTACAGCTAAGAAATTGTCAAACAAAGTACTTTACCCAAGTCCTTGGGAAAGCTCTACTCCTATCACTTTCCAGCAATACAAAGCAATCCCAGCCAGTACTAGATGCACAAATATAGCCCTTTATATTTGTTTCCTTAGTGTTGTATCATTGCACTAAATACTGACTGACAATTTCTAGCAACTGCATGTTTTACATGTATGAAACAGCTGCCACTGACCAAGAACTTCCATACCACCTCAGAGACAATGCATGCAGAAAACACCATTTTCAGCTGAAGGAATTTCCATTATATGGAACCCTGTTTAAATGTCGATATGGACCGAAACCCAGTTGTCTGCTGACTTCACTCAAAATGCCTCGATAACACAAGAAGCAACATTCTACATTTAGCACGAGGCTGGGGATCTCATAGAGTACTCAAGTCTGTCATAGCTTAATTAGTATCATGGGTTGTCTCTCCCCCTCCTAGTACAGGTGTGAATAGAACAACACGGTTGGAGATTGTAATCTCTCCAGTCTGCTGTTGCTTACCTCATCCTTTCTTTACATATATTTGGGTTCTGCAGAGGCATACCACAAGCTTATTGCTATGCCTTGCACTTTATAGTCTTTGCAACGACCCTTGTTTATCATTTGCCTTCTCTGTACTGCGTCACTCATCTGCATCTACCAACTGCTTCACGGTGCATGAAAGCATAATTTAGCAAGCTACTTATTGACCGATGGTATATTCTCGCTGCAAGCAACTTGCGATAAGCCTGAAAGCAGACACCAATTTCTCTCATTTCAAATTCATATTGATCCTGCCTATCCTGAATATGGACAACAAGCAAGCAACAGCAGGAGTTTTCTTGAGATATTATAATCTGAAGAAGATAGATGAGAAAAGGACTAAGAGCTGTTAGAGAGGAGACAAATGTAGCTACACTGGGGAAGGATGTCCTACATAAGTTTGGATCTATTCTACATATTGTATCTATCTCTGCTCCAGCATCAAGGTGAGGCATGCCACCACATGGTGCAACCCATGGCTTGTTGTAGCATGCTCTGTTCCCACAGATTAACCTCACCTTCCTTTCTATACAGCACAGAATCACAAGGCCCCCACCCATCCCCAAATGCCACACAGAACTGTATGTTCTCCTGAGTGTTTTCAACCACATACTTCCTCTAACAGTTTTATTTTGTTTCTGCACTGGAGCTGAGGCTTGACTGGTGGTAGAGGGCGTGGAGTTTGTGGCATTGACTAAACCTACCACTTCTTCATGCAGATTGCTGTTTCAGCAGTCAGACAGCTACTGTTGTTATTGGTTTTCTTCTTTAGCCCAGCTGCCCCAGAACAAATCTTTCCTGTAGCTGATAAGAGGCATACCAGACAAAACCAAAGGCTCTGTAGTCCGTTGTCTTATCCTTCCATGTGGCTAATGAGAGGAAGACTGCTGACATTGAGAAAAATGTCTTACTTGGGTAATGGAAAGGGGAAAGAAAACGATTATTTAGCTTGAGGAAGAAAATAATATGTTATGCAAAGTTTATGACAGTTAATTACACCTTTACAGTTTTCCTACAGCCAACTGGCTTGAGATTGTCAGATGACCTAAAATATAAGAATCATGTTGCCTGTCTCATAAGATGTTAAAGCTTCTTCCATAAATAATTACATGAACTAGGGGTACTAATGTTAATAGTAGGTTGACTAATGCATATGTCCATAAGCACCTTAGTTCCATAAACAGAACACTCAAATAGTAAACCCACTAAAATTTTAATAACTTCAGATATTTAAGCTTTTTTTCGGTATGGCTATTATTTAGCTCCTTGAAATGTGTATACTTTGCCTTTCCCATAAAGAGAACCATATCTCTTGGAAGTCCATCTAACTGAGGTACTAAAGCTGAGGCCCATAAGGTTTGAGAACCAATCATTTCACATTTCAGAACCAGGTGGTCTGGCTCTCATTTCTAAAATGGTATTATGAAACCATTTTAGATATGGTATTATGAGCTGTGGTGGTACAGTGGTTAGAGTGCAGTACTGCAGGCTACTTCTGCTGATCACTGGCTGCCAGCAGTTTGGAAATTTGGGTCTCACCAGTTCAAGGTTGACTCAGCCTCCCATCCTTCCGCGGTCGGTAAAATGAGGACCCAGATTGTTGGGGGCAAAATGCTGACTCTGTAAACCGCTTAGAGAGGGCTGTAAAGCACTGCGAAGCAGTATATAAGTCTAAGTGCTATTGCTATTGCTATGATACCACATTTAAATCATGCTCTGGGAATTCAGTAATCTGAAAAGTATAAAATTTGTACAGGAGGTTTTAAAAATGGAAAAAAGAATCAGAGGCAGGCAGCTACATAACATAATCCCTATTGATGTCAAATCTTTCAGTAAAAATCAATTGGTTTGTTTATATTAAATCAATTTATATGGCTGGCCATCTCAAAGATGCGACTCCGGGAATCATGTAACATGTTAAAAATGATTTTAAAAAACCCAATACCAGTGAAACATGAAGCATCTACAATAGGTACTAAGAGTAAATAATCAGCAGAACAAACCACCTAACCTCACAACTTTCATGCTGTGGAGCATATCCAGGTCTTCATTGCTTTGCAGGGTCAGGGCCAATGTGATGTTCCAGGGGGTGTGGGGGGAGATATGGGTGTTCCAGTGTTCAGGAATTGAGCCAGGAAGTGCCTGCTTTCAAAGTCCCATTAGGTGGCACTCCTTAATTGAGGAACCCAGAAGTGAACCTGGAGCTAGTGGGATGAATAGAAACAACCAGAGAGGAGAACGCCTGACAATAACCTGGCCCCATGCTATGACAAGTTTTATAAGTGACAATCAGCACTTTGAAGTATAGAGAGCTGGTGCACTCATGGAGGTGCATAGGGAGGTGCATCTATAACTTTGCCCGTGTCACCACATTCTGGATGGGTTGCAGCTTCCAGATGATCTCTAAGAGCAGCCCAAGGTAGAGCATATTGCAATAATCCACCCAGGAAGTAAAACATGAGTGACAATGAGTAGTGCCCCCCAGTTCAGGAATGGGCACAACTAGGACACAAAAGAAATTTCTGCAAAAGTTCTCCTGGCCACAGCTGTCACTTTTCGAATAGGATCCATGAACCTAGGAAGATCTGTCTCACCTCAATGGGGACTGGCCTGCCCCACTCGTGCCAGCAGAGGGGGCATACTGTGGATCCCATCAGCCAAGGATTTTTGGCTGGCAGGATCCAGGAGAAGAGCCTTCTCTAAAGCAACTCCTGCCCTCTGGAACATCTTACCCCTTGAGAGGACATGAGGAGGGCTCCCATCCTCCTGACTTTTGAAAGAGCCTTAAGACCTGGCTCTGCCCGATGGCTTGGGTACCCAGTGAGGGAGCTTCTTACTGGAGGTGGTTGACTAATTAAAAGTCAACCCCACTCTTCCCCTATGTGCCCGGCTATCTTCTTTGCCATCTTGTGCCCATGATTTTATCTGTTAATGTTTTTATTCGCTGTGTTTTTATAATGGATGATTTTAATAATGCCATTTTATCCAATAGATCAGGGGTCCTCAACCTCTGAGCCGTGGACCAGCATGGCCACCCAGGAACCAGGCCACGCAAGCAAGCAAAGCCCCATCCACACACGTGCAAGATCCAAGCAGGGCACGAAACCACGTGCCCCCCAGCCCACGGGAAAAAAACCCATGGAACTTCTCCCTGGTGCCCTCATATATGACTCCCATTCATTACTGAATGTGTTTGTATATTTTCTGCATGTAAGAACATGAGAAGAACCCTGATGGATCATATCAAAACTTCTCTAATTACAGTGGAAGTAGCTGGAGGAAATGGCAAATAAGTGAAGATAAAGGAAATCAACGCTTATTAACAAAAGTACATGGGGGATGCACAGTCTTCTCTCTCACAGTCCTGGATGTGACCTCTAGACTTATGCACCTCACTATTAATATTAACCCACAGGTCAGAAATAATGATAATAAAAAGCCTTTTAAGACCTGCAGAACAGGCAAAGCACAATATCCCTTAGAAATGACGGAGAAGCAGTCAGAAGTATTACATATTGTTCTCCTCTCTAGGTCCTCCTCTCACTATGCAGTGGACAACATATTCACAGCCTTAAAGTAGCAGGTCTCTTTTCTGCTGATTGTAGACTTTTGAAGAATGTAGCATAAAAATGCCCAGGCAAACATCAACTCTGCCTAAAAGAAAACCTGTCAGGTAATTCTTTTAACTAACTAATTCACAAAACATTTTTTGTGACTGAGTGACGAAGCAAAACCCAAGTACTAAATTAAATCCTGGGGTGGGGTGGGGGAGTTTTCTGAGCCTAACTTACTTAATTTACGTTGCATACTCATAACTGATTATACTAGCTGGGATGATGGGAAGTAATGTGAATAGTGGAAAAAGTATCATTGTGCATTGAGTGTTACAGAGAAAGATGGTATTAGGAATTACCATTCGTTTTGGTATGTGTGTGTTGTATAGTTTGGCTCAAAAAGTATGTTTATGCTGAATTGCCTTAATTAACCAGAGTTTATCATTTCATCCACACTGTAGAAATACTGTCTCCAGTTTTGAAACAAGAAAAGTTAAACCACAGTTTGAAGCTGGTTTATGGATTTAGATTATTTTAAAACTGGTAATCAGGACTTCCTGCTAGGATGAAGTGGCAACTATGATTGTTAAGAAATTCTGATGTGAGGAATGACGACGCTCTATGTGCAGATCAAAGATTCATTTGTATCTTGATTTACTGTAGGCTGAATGATGCTTTTTCTGAATGCAGCCATTATTAATATATCCTAATTTACTGGTGTTATTATTTTAAACTAGGCTTGAACTTGGAACTTCCTACTGATGGCTGAGAATATCTTCATCAGCCAGCCTGCTATATCCCAAATCCAGCAATCCAGACATCCACCCTCAAAAGCCACAACTTCTCAGGTCTGATTCATCACCACATAATGAAAAACAACTTTTCAGAAAAATTACACAAAAGTGAAAGAATTTGTTATCTGGGAAAAGAGGCCAATATAGAATAACTTCATCAAATTACAAGGAACAAATGCTACCAATTCTCATGTCATTTTACCATCCAGTATATAACTTGTTTTGCAGAGAAGAATTGCGTGACACATTTCTGAAGCACAACAGAGCTGCAGGCTTCCTTTCCAACCAGGGAAGGTTCTCCTCCCCTGTTGTTGATCCATCTTCTACTCTTTCACATATTCTGTTGTGTGCAGCTGAAAGGAGTTTAGGAATTCTGACTCCCCATGGCAGACAGCTAATAAAATAGGTATTAAGAGAGCAGTGGTAAGAGGCATAATATGTGCTCTTGCAGTCTCTTAAAAACTTAAGCGCGTAGAGTCTGACTATGAAGCAAATCACATTCAGTTCTGTGTAAAAATATTGAAAAGCTCTCTATTCTTCTATATTTCCTCTTTCGGGTGTCAGTTAGGGTTGCTTTCCATAGTGCAAGAGTTCTTAATGTACTTTGGCTTGTACTCCAAGTTACTGCTAGTCTAAGTAAGAGGAATATCCAGGATCCAAAAACTGACTTCATTTTGGGGATAGATGCGTTTAAACTCAGTGTTAATGTTTGTGTTGTGTTTTCTCCAAATCTTCAACTGAATAAAGTGCAGCAAAGCAAATGTCTATGGAGATTCTCAGTCAACCAGGTTATGGTTGTCCCAAAGTTGCTTTTTCAAGAGGCAGCTGGACTTTCTGGTTTTTTCTTCAAAGATGTTTCACTTCTCATCCAAGAAGCTTCTTCAGCTGTAGTTGGATTCCTTCCATTTTCCACCATCCAGCCAGAGCTGAAGAAGCTTCTTGGATGAGAAGCAAAACATCTTCAAAGAAAAACCGGAAAGTCCTCTTGAAAAAGCACCTTTGGGACCGCAAGGCAAATGTAATTTTTGTCAAACTCACTGGCTTTATAACCTTACAGGATATTAATTACATTTCTTCACATACGTAACAAGTTGCAAATGATTTGTGTTGCATCTGAATGCACAAAGTAACATTTGAGTGGTCTAAAATTATTTTGGATGCTAAAACTTCCTGATTTATTAGGGGCCAGCACATAAGAACATGTGAATAAGGTCTTCAAGCAAAAACAAAGAAAGTCCAGTTGCTTTTAGAAAAAGCACCTTTGGGGCAACCATGACCTGGATGACTGAGAATCTCCATAGACATCTGAGTAACATAAAAATGGAAATCTATTTTTTTCCTAGCATGACAGAAAAGGAAGATATTGCCTCCTCAAGAAAGAGCAACTTGTAGTCACAACAATATTGGATCTCCAAATCTGCTCACATCCAGATCATTCTCAAGTCTACCTATGCTTATACTACTTTCTTGTTTTGTCTCTCTTCTATGAAGAGCTATAGAACCAAGAGAAACTGTAGCATGGAAACTCATCATAGTTATATGCAGGTGCCTGATGCAGGAAGACCATGTAATTAATTGCTACTTATGGATCCAGGGTACTTACTTTTGGATGTCAAGGATTTATACCGGTAGTTGGATTCAGTAATGGATGTAATTTGTGAACTACAGTATCGTTAATGTTAGAGTTTAGAGGCATATCTACAATTGCTTAGAGAAAGTGTGTACAGTACACCTTTTAGCTCCTTCATTGAAGCCCACTCTATATCATTCACACATTTCAACTTCGTTTGTCCTGGACTCTAATTCATAGGATTATATACATACAAAAAGAAATTGCAAAGAATTTCGAAAGACTATCCAAAGGCTATTTAAGGAATAGGCATATTCAAAGGAATAAACTTTGAAAGAATGCTGTGGGTCTTCTGAAAAGGACAATCAAGGCAAATTGTTTATCTGTTTATAAAATGCCTTCCATAGCAGACAACAGTAGCATCTAAGCACTTCTTTATACATCTGATGTCCCAAGATTCTTTCTCTTAGTTTATCTTTGGCTTTTAAAAAATTTCTGGGCACAAGTGGTGACTGCGGTTCAGATCATGAACCATTGGTGGCAAAGATTAATGTCAAACTATTCACCATCCAAAAGTCAGTCCCTGCAAAGAAGTTTGATGTCACCAAAATCCCTACTACATATACAACAGAGGTAAAAATAGGTTTGAACTATTGGACACTGCTGAGAAGTCACCTGATGAACTATGGTAGACAGTTCAATCAACCATTCCTGGAACTGCAGAAGAACACATACCATACAAGAAGCCAGAGAAAAAGTGCAAGGGGCTCTCAGATGAAACCATCAAAATAGCTGAGCAGAGAAAATCAGCCAAGGCAGCAAGCAAACGGGAAAAAGCACGAAGACTGAATTTCCAGAGGGCAGCAAGGAAGGATAATGAAGTTTACTGGGACTAGTGACGTAAATAGGCAGACTACATGAAGGAATGCATTTATGCCAAAAGTCCTGAGCACCATTTACTGCTTGTAAAGGCACCAGTAAAATAAGCAAGGGAAAGAACTGTTTGACCAACAAGGCATCAAGAACAGATGGCAAGAATATACAGAAGAGCTATATGCAGGTAGCAAAGGGGTTCATTGTCAGGATGATGAGGAAAGAGAGATAGAAATAGAAGCGGCCATCCTTAAGGAAAATATCATATGGGCGATGAGCCAACTGCCAAACAACAAGACTCCAGGTGTAACACTATCCCTGCAGAATTACTGAGACCTATGCCACCCACAGTCATTAGAGACCTGTGCCAGAAAATTTTGGAAACCAATTCTTGGCCACAGGATTGGAAATGCTCAACGTTCATTCATTCTACTGCCAAAATGGGTAACTTTAAAGATTGCTCCAATTATCGCACAATTGCTCTCATCCCTCACATCAGCAAGATTCTGTTTAAAATTATAGCACCAACCATCACAAGGGAATTACCAGATTTCCAAGACAGTTTCTGAAGGGGTCGTGGCACCCACAACCATATTGCAAATGGATCATGGAAAAATCTCATGAATATCAAACAATTGTTTACATGTGCTTCATGTAAGAAATCCTTTGATTGTGTTGATCATGAGAAGCTATGGAGAGCCCTACAAGACATGGGGGGTAACAGCAGATCAAGTCGATGAAATCACTGTACACAAATCAGGAAGCCATTGTGCGAATACCATATGGAGACACTGCTTGATTTAAGATAGAGAAAGGAGTGAGACAAGGTTGCAATCTCTTCCCTTTCTTATTCAACCTGTATGCCGAAAACATTGTGAGGAAGCTAAGCCTTGAAGAATCACAAATCGAGGTAAAGATTGGTGGAAGAAACATTAACGATCTTCAATATGCTGATGATATAACTTACCTCTCAGAAAACAAAGAAGGCCTGGAACATCTGATCAAGAAAATCAAAGAAGAAAGTGAGAATTTTGGTCACTTTCTGAACATAAAAAAGATCAAGCTCTTGACCACTGCAGGGAATGGAAACATCATAGTAGAAATTGACAGTGAAGAGATAGAATGCATGGGGAAAATTCACTTTCCTAGGATCGCAGGTAGCTCAAAGGAATGAATGCAGCCCAGAAATAAAATGTCAGACTGCACTGGGTCGCACAACAATGATGAACATGAGCCAAATGTGGGAAAGCAAGGACATCAGCCTGGCAACCAAAGATAGATTAGTCCAATCTATTGTGTTCCCCATAGCAACCTATGGTTGTGAAAGTTAGTTCTTAAAAAATCAAGACAGGAAGAAAATTGACTCAAAGCTGACACCAGTCGGAATTTAGAACAACTCAAAGCAGTAGCGCAAGATTGTAAGATGTGGAGAGACCTGGCTCATACAATTGCCAAGAGTTGGACACAATTGAATGGACATCGTCATCACCATTCTGCATAGATATATAAACTTTAAACAAAGAATGTGGCTGCAACTGTCTATAATATGTATTTTCTGGGAATATAAAAGTTTCCATATTTTAAACTAAAAGAATAACTTTAATAATTAAATGGGGCAGGGAGTGTTACGAGGTTAAAGGAAGTGTCTTTTCTGAGAAATTAACTTATCAGATAAAGTATTTTTCAAATTGAGTTCAGCTTCTTATAAGTAGGTCTCTAGATCCTCTGCATACTGCATACTGCCAGATCTCTGGTAAGAGCCTTTTTTGCACAGGTGTTATTTACAAAGAGCAGAGTAACAAATTTCCTCTGACTTTTCTCAGTAGCTTAGGCTATTGTTTCACAACCTCAGCAGCTTTAAGAATTCAGCTCCCAGAATTCCTCAGCTGAAGAAAAAAAAATAATGCTGTTTTTTTAAATTATGTATAAAAAAGGTAGGAAATTAACAGGAGTTAAAAACAAAGGGAGAAAGGAAAACAAAAAGAAAAGTAAGTAACTAATTGGAAGAGATTTCTCAGCCCATCAGAAATGCACAGGCACAAATCCAGGGCAGAAGGGCAGAAGGAAACAGGATGCGATAATGAGATAAAACAAAGACAAGCAAAAAACCCAAAACAAATTCCCAACAGTTTGAGAAGGTTTATATAATAAACCTTCTCAAACTAACCCAGCTCCACTGTTCCCGAGACTGATTTTTTTTGTTGTTGTTGTTATCCAGTTCCAGGTTCCATTGCTCACTTGGCTTTATGATAGCTGAGGAAGAGTTGCTCCATTGCTTTCTGCAAGAAGGAAGATACAATGAAAACAAAATGGAATGTTCCTGTCCATTTTTAAAGGTCCACCTGAGTGGGGGAATTGGAGTTCTTTGTCCCCAGTCTTTGCTCACTCTCTACAGTGATAGATCCCTTAACTCTTTGTGTCTGAATCTTTTGAAATGGGATTTTGTTATGTATAAATGCCTAATTACGCTTGTACCATAAATCCTTACAATTGTATGCTCCCTCCTCCCTTACATCATCCACCCATAACTCCCCCTTACCTTGACTCCGCCTCCACTGTATATATACCCTCACCATATCAGAGCTCAGGCTTCCTGTGTTGTCTCCTGAAAGCAATAGTTTATATCAATAAATATTATAGATCCATAGAGTGTGATTTACTTGTATTATTGGGCTGGATCCTAAATCAACATTAACATACCTATACACCACTACCATGTCTGATTACTAAGCCACGTGGATGGGAATTTGCATGTTGTGGCAAGCTTTTCACTAGGTTGCACAATTCTTCAGTTAATTCTTCCTTAATTCAGTTCAGATATACAGGGGTGGGAGGAGATTCTCTGGATCAAGTTGAAGAGATCATAACCTTCTGTAAAGCCACACTGTTCAAATTTACATTAGTATCACTGTAGAGCCTACACAATGTCTACGTTCATTTCTTATTCTTGGCTTAAATTCAGAAAAGTTGCACATATACCATCAGTATTCAGAACCATGAAAAAAATGGACTACATTCCTTTTAAATGAAAAGAAGCGGTATAGGGTAGAAGTGCTGGATTTCCTGCTAAATCTCATGGAAATAAGGAGGTTACAAATTTAAAATGGCTCATATTCATTTCTGGAAAATATTTGATAATTTCTAACAATAATTAGATATTCACTAAAATCTTGAATCATATTTAATGTTAACTTGTATAAATTGAGCCACTTATCATTGAGCCACCCTATGAATATATTAAGGTGAGTTATGTGCAAAGAAATTAGTTGGTAATTTTTTCTTTCCTTGCAAGAATTTATAACTTTATGGTGCAACTTCCAATTTGTCTATTTTCTTTATGTTTCAAGAATCAATCACATGTTTGGAATCCCATTAAGAGAATAAAACTGACCTTCAATTGTGGTAGGGGGTTGTGGGGGTTTTTTTGGAACATAAGAAGTGATTTATAATATTGCTAATAGCATGCCATCTAGTAATAGCAGCCTTTAAGATGAGAATGACTACAAAATTGATCACAGGAGTGAAAAAAATGAAGTAATTTGTAGTCGTTTCTGGTAGATGGCTTAAAGCCATGTTTATTGCCTAGTAAAAAAAGTATTTCCAGCACAATTTCCAGCACAATTTCCAGCACAATGCAGGAGCCAGCTTAAAGTAGGCCAGCTAAAAAATGCTTCTTTACTTCCAATCTTATTCTTCCCACAATAACAGGGCAAAATTGGTATTCTATTCCAAAAAGTCAATGTTTTCACACACACACACACACACACACACACATATACACATACATACATACATACATACATACATACATACATACATACATACATACACAGGCAATCCACATAAGGCCTGAGGATGGCGTCACAAAAGGGCCTTCCATTACACAAGAAGGTTCATTCTGAAGAGACCTGCCAGCCCAGAAGCATAGGATTCATGACCATGAATGGCAGCTATCAGTAATTGTCGAAAAGGAGGTATGCCTGCAACAGCATAGAATAGCTAATTAGGATGGATAAATTGCCTACAATAAAATGAAGCACTGCAAACAGATTGCATACTTGCCAAAATTGGAAAAAAATGTATTTTGACATGGATGAATTAAAATGAGTAGATTGATTGATTGATTTATGAAACTTTATATAGCTGCCCAATCCACTCATGGTGATTCTAGATGGCTTACAGAAATAAAAACCTAATACAAAACCTAATAAATCTCTGCCCACCCCAAACAGTCAAACCAGCCACTTGATGTCTATAGAGATTCTCAGTCATCCAGGTCATAGTTGTCCCAAAAAGGTGCTTTTTGCAAACCACAGGAACCAGGACACTACTCAGGTGACCCTGAGGACACAGATAAACTTTCAAGTGCTTCAACCACCCTCTAAAAGGATGCAAATGACCAGGTATCTGCAAAGAATATAAATCCTTCCATTCCCCACTATCCTGTTAGAGCTGAAGAAACTTCTTGGATGAGAAGCGAAATGTCTTCAAAAGAAAAAAAACAAGAAAATCCAGTTACCTCCTGAAAAAGCACCTTTGTGACAATCACTTGATGGGATCCATATTATTTTGGGTTCTCCAGACCCACTGGCAAAATCATGTCTTCAAGGCCTTTTAAAACAGTATCAAGGTGGGAACTAACCTTATTTCCACATGGATGATGTTCCATAGGGAGGGAGACAGGGGTGGGTTCTACTTACCTTTACTACCAGTTCACAGTGGGGCTTTGCTCGCTCGCGCGCTCTTTTGTGCATGCGCAGAAGCGTTTTGATGATGTTGGGGTTGGTGGGCGGAGCCTTCCTCTGGTTTTACTACCGGTTCTATAGAACTGGTGCGAACCAGGGGCAACCCACCACAGGAGGGAGCTAACACAAGGAAGGTTCCTTTTCTTGATACCACTAGATGGACCTCCTTAGAAGAGGAGACTTATATAACATCCCCTGTTTCCACACACAGGGAGTCATGTAGATGTAACTGGGAAGTCAGTCCTTCAAATAACCTGGTGCACCTGCAGGTGGGTGGGTGGATGGAAAAACAGAAAGGGAACATGTGCTCATGTTCTTGCCAAAAGATAAATGAGCTGCAAGCAGGTTATGGAAATGAGCTTAGAAATACTATCAGTTCAGTGCCTTTGTAAATTGCATAATAATTCATATTTTCTTCTGGGTAGAAGTCACAGGTAGGAGCCAAAAGTAATCATTGAACAGGAAAAAAAGTTATTGTTATCGTCACCTTCATTATCCTTATCACTACAAGTAGATCATCCCTCTAGAAATTTTAACCCTAGATACAATAGGTTTTATTTATTTCTTGTCGAGCCATATGATATTTGGAGATAGCAGCAGGTATAGCCTCATTTGTAGGAAGAACTAAAGTAGAATGGACAAACATGTCAGAAATAGGAAGGCACATATAACCCTTAACACCTTTGGAAATATCTCACTTGATCGGATGGTATTTTTGACAGCTCCAGGATTCTTAAAACAAACCCTGGCCTTATAATCAATCTGCAAGTAAGGATGGATTTTCAATCTACTAGGGTAGGACAAGGAATCAGTTGGGAAAGGGCATGTTCCAAAAGAGACAAAAGGTACCTACACTTGATCAGCAGAGGGAGCAGAAACATTGTTTTGTACTGCTGAAAAAGAATTTACAGGGATACAGTAATACAATCAGTATGAATGCAGGAACATCTATTATAAACATAGACCACTAACTCTTTCCTAATAAATTAGCTCCCATCCTACACAGTGTACAATAACTAAAAGTGCAAGACTGAGCAAAATGCATCAGACAAGAGGCTCCTACAAGATGCCTCTTTAATTGCTTTAAAGAAAGCAGCAAGCCTGCAACGGAATGCTTCAATGTTAAGTTCCTGGAAAGAATTGATATCTTAAATCCAGATGTGGCCATTGCCAGCAGGCAGCCCTGTCTTACAGAATCTAACCAACATACTTCTTTGTAGATGTGTGTATCTGAATATAGATGTGTGTATCTGCGCACATACATATCTATATTCTGTGTCAAGGGAAAGTGAGTTGTTGCCTGCAAACACATTTTTTAAAATACATCACAAGTTTTGTTTTTTTCTGCCTATGACTGAACATAGCAAAGAATAGATCCTTGCTTCTTGCCCTCTGAAATCCTGTCCAAGATACTGATTTATCTCACATTGTCTGTAAACCTTCACACTTATCTTGACCCCGCCTGATCTGTGTTCAGTTCAAAGGCCCCACATTGATCTTTAAAGCCTTTCACAGTATAAAATCAGGGTACTTGAAAGACCAGCTGACTTCACTGTATTCAGTAAGATGCCTCTGATAAGTCTTGCTACTTGCTCAGGTAAGAAAGGTGGCTTTCTTTGCCTGCCACTGGGTAACTTCTTTCATGTTTCTGACATTCCTGGCAAATATGTCTTCTAACACCACCCTCTAAACCTTGGTTTTAGATATAAGTTTGTCTTATGCTGCTTTTATAATTTTGCTTGCTTCATTTTTATAGATTATCTGGTTGAAAGTCAATACAAAAAGATAAAATAATAGAAGACATTTTCCCTTTAAAAAAAGTTCAGAAGAAGTTGAAATTACTTGTTTATTAAATTCACTATATGGCCCTTGACTCCATGGAAATATAAGCAAGAAAAGCTATGGTTAGGAAAGAGTGGAACTGAATTGTCTTGGGGTTTGTGTAAATTTGTAGCTGTAGTTTATATTTCTATATAGAATACACTATTTGCTTCATAATATAATATACTTGCGTAATATAATATAATCTTTTTGCTTCACCTAAGGAACAACTACAATTTTGCATAAACAGATTAGTTTCTGAATTATCTTGAAAGTTTCAGTCATCCAATGTACAATATTTATTTATTTATTTATTTATTTATTTATTTATTTATTTAATTAATTAATTAATTAAATAATTAAATAAATAAATTTATATACCGCCCTTCTCCTGAAGGACTCAGGGCGGTGAACAGCCATCGAATAAAACACAACAATACAAAACTTAAAAACAATTAAAATAGATTAAACCAAATTGGCCGATGACTAAAAAAAACCAATTTAAAACAATCGAATTTAAAATTTTCAAAATACAATTTAAAGTTAAAAGTTAAAAAGTTAAAAAAGTTAAAAAAGTTAAAAAAAGTTAAAAAAAGTTAGGCCAGCCCAGCTTGTTGGAATAAGAGAGTCTTCAGGGCTCGACGAAAGGTGCGTAGGTCAGGGATCTGCCGTAACTCTGGGGGCAGCTCATTCCAAAGGGCAGGTGCCCCCACAGAGAAGGCTCTCCCCCTGGAGGCCAGTCGACATTGTTTGACCGACGGCACCCTGAGGAGACCCTCTCTGTGGGAGCGTACTGGTCAGTATATGGAGTCTATACTGTACTGCATATAGGCTAGCTAGTGACTGGTTATCTCAGTCTAGTAATAATTTTGGCTGGTGCGGGAAGGAATCTGAGACAACTTAGTTTCTAGATATTAAATTGAACTATAGGAATCTCTCTCCCTTCTTTTTAAGGAGTATGCAACTATATCTAGAATGCATTGATAACAATATTCCATTACATAAGGATAAAATTTTAATTCGTTGAGATTTATGCTGTCCACCTAAATCAGACAAAAAAGGCATACTTCTGAATGCAATCAGTTTATAACCAATTCCCAAACCATAAGTGAGCTCAATGAATCAGGAAGTATTACGTAAATATTAGAAAGGGCAAAATAAAGTTACAACTTGAAATTAGAATAGAATAGAATAGAATAGAATAGAATAGAATAGAATAGAATAGAATAGAATAGAATAGAATAGAAT
>JANHZT010005412.1:358681-371590 GCA_032468215.1 Stegonotus admiraltiensis
TCTGGCGAGATCCAGCCATGAAGGGTGTGAATGGGTTTTAATTGTTTTTAATGTTTTAATGTTTAATGTTTTTATATAGGGTTTTTAAATGCATTTTAAGCCACTGGCTTAAAATATTCCACCATTGTTTTGGCCACATTGGCTTGGAATATGCTCCCAAAGTAGTGTTAAGCAGTTACTGCAAATAAAATATTCAATGTGTCATGCAACAACTTCCACCACCCCAGGTAGCAGCCCAATGAATATACTGGAAGGGAGTTATGAGAATTATATTTCATCTTCTAAGGAGGAGGATGGCTTCTGAAGGACTGCCCTAACAGGACAATCCTGAGCAATTTGAAGCTTGGAGCTTTTCCTTCTCATTCAGAACTGAGTCATAAATATAGTAGAGATAAGAATGATCTTTCAGAAGATAGCAATCCATTTTGACATTTTTGTCAATAAAGCTACATCATCCATGAAATCACAAGGAGTGAATATCAAAATGAAAAGAGACTCTACTATTAGTATGATTTTTCTTCCTGATTTTCTGCAGTGGTTCGACTGTACTTAAGAGTACTGAGTCCGGTAGTGAGTACCACAAAAGTCAAGAAACATCACACTTTAAAAAGGACATGGAAAAGTAGTATCTCCAGTGCAAGGCAAAGGGGGTCAGACCGATGAAAATAGAATTGCACTGTTGTGACACACAACCCCACACCTTTTTTGCATGAATAGCAAAAGCAATAGCACTTAGACTTACATACCATTTCACAGTGCTTTACAGCCCTCTCTAAGCAGTTTTACAGAGTCAGCATATTGCCCCCAACAATCTGAGTCCTCATTTTACCGACCTCGGAAAGATAGAAGGGTGAATCAACCTTGGGCCTGGTGAGATTCGATCTGCCAAACTGCTGGCAGCTGGTGATCAGCAGAAGTAGCCTGCAGCACTGCACTCTAACCACTGCACCACCGCGGCTCATGTGATGTTGCACATGGATGCCAAAGTATTGTTTTTGTCTCTCTGACCTCACCTCATGCCCTACTAGGAATGATTGAAAAATTAGACATATTTAGCTTGAAAAAGGGAAGACTGATTGCTGAAAGGAATTTACAAATATGTAACTATCTAAAAGGTTGTCCAAGAGGATGAGCCTGCTCTTTGTTGAAAATGGGAGTATGTCGAAGAACAAAGGGTTGAAATCCAAAGAAAAGTGATTCAGGCTAAGTATTAGGATGAATTTTATAGTAAGCTGTTGAGCCGTGGAACCTTTTGCCCAGAACAGTAGTAGACTGTCTCTTGCTGGAGACTTTCCAATGGGGATAGGGATTCCCATTCCCATTCGATGGGGATAGTTCAATGTAGGAAACTCAACATCAAATCCTTAACATGCTGGATGAGAACTGTTAGACTGAGGGCGCACTACAGAAGCTTTTTCTTACATTGATGCAAATGTTTCTGTGAAGTAATCAATGAAAATGAATGGTATCATGTATGCCATTAATGTACATTTATTAAATAATATTTTTAAAAACCTTTACTATAAACACAACTACTAGTAAATCAGAGCTAAGAAACAGCTCTTTGACTACTTTGCTTTTCATTTCATGGGTTTTTTTCATTAACAAGGGCACCAAGAGTTTTTAAAATTATGTTGATTTTTTTCAAGTTCATATCTAAGGTGGTATAAGTTAGAAAGGTCATCACACAGGTACATATTGTGCTTCTCTTTTTTTACTTTTTCCTTGCTAAGCAGAGATACTTTTTTTTCCTTTTGTCTTTGCTTCCTTCCTTTCTGTTCGCTGGTCTTCTGTAGGCACCATCCTGAGCTGAGCTGAAAGCACCAGCATGCATGATGTTTATGCAGAAACCCCTTAAGCAAAAGAGGATAGTTTTCATTTAAAGATAGGTATCCTTGTTATTTTTTTAGCGAATCCAGTATTTAATTTGGGTTTTGGAGGTGACTTCTGTGAGCCACTTTAGATCAGTCCTGGATTAGGTGGCCCCACAACGCTGACTGCATTTGAAAACTGAAGCAGTTTATTTTTGGTGTCAAATACTATGGTAATCAGAACCAAGTAAAACTAGCATTTTCTTTGAAACATTAAGTTTTGTAAGTAGTCTGTTCCATCATTTGTCTCATTCTGGCTTCTAACTGTAGCAGATTTTTCCAAGAGAAAATGAGGATTTCAACTTTGCACCTCTTCTTCATAGGAATGGCTCTCCTTTTTTTCTCCATACCACCAGAGAAACATGTACAATGTGGAGACCTCTAAGGTCTCCACATTGTATGTATCTAGAAGACTTCCAAAGTCCCTTCCAACTCTATTATTCTATGTAGCAATGGTAGTGCATTGGGATCTGTTCAAGAGATTTCTTTTAATTTCACCTTCTATGGGATCCAGGGGAGTTCCAGTTGCTGTGGCAGGGAAGTGAATCAATGAAGACGTGTCTGTGCTCTTATTCACAACATATTGAGGTTGGTAGGAGTGAAGAGAATCTACTTTTAATAGAATGGGGAGTGGAAATGCACAAAACATCACAAGAAGCCAAGCAGAAGATGTTTGTTTATGTAGCAATTCACCCAAATATAACTGAATGACATGGATTATGAATTTCATAAATTTGGTCAGTTGCATTTGTGTATGATGCTGCCAAGAGTCAAAACCAACTAAACAAAAATCCAAGGGTGTGTGTGTGTGTGTGTGTGTGTGTTGGGGATCCTCTTTTAATTTCCAACGGCTAATACCTTTTTATAAAGAAATCACCCTTCTACTTGATTCGCACTCCACAGTTCTTTTCTTAGCGCTAACATTTTGACACCATGTCAAAAAAAATATTTTTATTGCACGTTTTAAATTTCAAAAACGTGTGAATCCCGTCTTGGAAGTTCCCATAGCATAAAAGCAGGGCCAGCCTTTTCAGCTCTTCAAGGTTGAAACCACACTGCTGGTTATTGCTAAAAGTTCTCAGTTGTTGGCTTTGTCGTTCTGAAATAAGTCAAACTTCCCCCTTTTTGTACGGCACTTGAAAACCTTTGACTCAAAATTATGACACAATATCTGAGGACCATTTCAGGTAGACTGTTCCTAGTGCTGCTCCTCAGAAAGATAAAAGATAAAAGAAATAGTGAAAGCTCCACCTGGAAGAGCTTTCAGTGCTATGGAGCATGTCCAAGCATGCTTTTGACATTCCTTCACACTGCTATTTAATACACCTGCAACCAGAATACTGTAGGAGTTGAATTTGAATGATCAATTAATGACTGGGTGTCTTGGGAAAAAACCCAGCAATTCATTATTTTTATTAGCATCCTGGACATGTTTTGAATCTGTATTTGATCTGGACTACATGGTTTGAAAATACTTTGGAGTGTTAATGCAGTTAGTATTTTTAGGCAATGAAATTGCAGTTCCAAAACAGGAAATCTTTTTGCATTTTTTTTTCTGCTCAATCATTTCACCCTAATTAAAAATGGAAGTGTTTCAAAAATGCTTCTTAAGATTAAAATTTGATCAGAATGCATGATTTAGAAAAAGGATGTGTCTAATCAAAATATCTTGGAAGTGGCCTTCTATGATTTCAGAATTATAAGGCTGGAATAACTATAATCCTCAATTACTGTAATGCTCAATTACTGTAATGCTCAGTTTAAGTGCAATTTTAGGATGTACGTCATAGTAGCACACCATGCCAGAGAAAACATTTTTAATCTAATCTTTTTCTAATTGCAGGAACTTTTTTAACATTGGGGAGGCATTTTGATACGGGATTTCATACCTTTATTTTGAAATAAGGATAATATCTTGGGCTTGTTCTGAACATGCAGATTAGCGAGCAAGATCACAGCAGCAGAGAACTTGAAAAGATAATTTACTCTTAGCTCAAGGTAAGAGTAAGAGGCAACATTTGCAATATCTAAGCTAGCTTTTTCTGAGTTTCATAATCTCATTAATAGCTGTCTGCAACCTGAGAACTTCCATAGATGGGCTATATGCCTGCATCTTCATTTCCAAGACAAAATAATTTCCCAGTTCTTAAATCGCCATCATTCATCACGATGTATATATTTCAATGTATCTTCTTTAGTTTGTCTTTCTTTCAGAATTGAGCTTCCAATGAAATGCTGTATTCCATTTCTAGTCTCAAGAATAAAATAATAATAATAATAATAATAATAATAATAATAATAATAATTATAATTATTATTATTTTCCCCAAGTGCCAGTTATTTTATATTTCTATTCATGGAACGCAAAATTGTATTTGGTGATCTGAAAATAAGCTCACATTGCTGACGCATTTGTGTTCACATGACTAATCCAGATTTCTTAACGAGACATATTCACCCATCCACCTTAACCTGTCCTCCATGTTTGTATAAACACAGTTCAGCTTATCTTTCCTACAATGGCACTGTCAGGATTGAATGGAGCCGGACAACACGCTATCTGGGGAAAACCAACATTACAAACTCTCTCTGTGGGATTGGCCAGCCATAGTTCTCTTGTTTTAAAAGAAATAAAAGGAGTGTCCCTTCCTGAGACTTCAGAAGAAAATGAACTGATCTCCCCTCTCTACAACCCCATTTCCCTCTCTTAATTCTTATTGGATGGATAATGATAGCAGCAATGCCAGCTGCCTTCCTGGATTCCAGTATTTGTCTAAATCCTAGTAAAGGGACTGAATATATTCTTGAGAATTTTGTAGGCCTTTACTCTTCAATACTCCCATTTCACACACACACACACACACACACACTTTCCATGTCCATCACAACCGCCACCACTACAACCAATTTGGTGAGATTTGCTTGAAACTATTGTGGGAACTCCCACTGTCCTTTGAGAAACCATGGATTATCTGATCCATGAATCTGTGCCAACCAGTCAAGCCCCAAGTATCCCGCTACATTTCTGAGAGATAAAAACTGTTGTTCATTGTCCAGAACTATAGCTTAAGCACAGTGAAGCTGTTCTACTTGCAGAAACCCCAGTTTTAAGCGAATGGCTCTCAGGCCTTGCAAAACTATTACCATTCAGAATCAGAAAGCTAGCACATCAGATGTTTTAGTGGCCAGGCTGGTTATAGGACACTTTCATGAGATGCTCCAGCTTATCAAGAAGCAACAGTATTGTGCTTGGTAACCTCCCAAGTCTTCTCAAAATTACCTTGTTTTGCTGTTATCTTTGTCATAAATTTGAATGCTGGCTTTTTCAGTTCTTCACATGTACCTAATATCAGTGTTAAAGTACTTAACATGAGAAAAGTTGGAGTTTGAGAATTAATATGAATGCTTGTTTACCAAGGCTAAATTAAAAACAGAATGGTAGGAATTGTACATTTTTTAAATAAATGCAATTGCTTCATCTTGTTCTGCCAAAAGATTTATTTTCTAGATCATCAAGAACAATAGTAGTTCAGCACAATTTTCAAGGTCAGTTTTTTCAGGCAGCTCACAGATATTTTTCCTGTGTACACATTCAAAAGAAGAGCCCATAGTTTTGCTGAGCCCTCAACTCCCTTTGATCAACCTCTAATGGATACTTCAGGGATGAGGATGACACACACATTAGATGCAATCTGTTAAATGGAGACAAAAAAATATGCTGGTTTCACGTGTTTTAGTTCCCCCCCCCCACCAAAGAGGAAGAGAATCTATACTTTTTAAAGAACTCATGCTGCCTTATTGTCATACAGTTGTGGAAAGAGGAACTTGGGTGTGACTTGAGTAAGAACAAACAGCTTTGGAATGAAAAATCTGGTTCCTCTTTATTATTATGGTCTACTTCTGAATTAAATGCCAGTTGCCATATACATATTGGTTGCCTGAAACATACATATGTTGCCTCGAGTTTATGGAATTCTTTGATTCCATGGAAATATACATTGTATATTGATTGCAGATATTTATTGCACAAGAATAAAACATTAAACGGACCTCATAAATAATATCCTTCAAAACTGAGTATGTTACAACACGCTTCAGGTTACCCAGTCATGCATACAATATTAAGGCCCTTTTCCTGCCTATTGCTAGCAAATCTGGACTGCAAAAATCAGTGTATTCACTTGACGGCAGCAAACAGGATTTTCTTTATCTCATTTCCACTGAGTCTCATCCTGACTTTTGCATAAAATCTGGATTTTCTGGTAGCTGTATACTACAAAAGTAACCTAGCCATTTCCTAGGCACTGGAGAAACTTTTATGCATAGGCAACATACAAACGGGGATGCTTTGGCCTGTTTTCACAGACCTCCCAATCATCACAAAGGATCTGGAAGGCTGTCTGCCCGACTCATCATTTATCCTCTAAGCTAGAGTGATTTAAATTCTCATTCATTCATTCATTCATTCATTCATTCATTCATTCATTCATTTCTGATGCTGCCCAACTCCAACTAGTTCTGAGGGACTCAATCAAAGGCAGCATTATCCTAGACAGGTTTAAGGAGGCGATCTTACTTCCCATAGGTCTTGCTTACTTTTCACTCCCTCTCACATGTGACTGCATGGAAGAAATGCTGAAACAATCAATGGATGCCTAACAAAGCTTTACTTCCATGGAACCTCAACAACTTCAGCTTGATTTGGAGGAAGTCAGTGTTAATTAATCCTATATTCAGTAGTTCTCGTGATATGGCTAATTGGTGGAGGTTGTTTAGTTGAATGCAAGATTTGATATGTTTAGGCCAAACATAACTTATTTAGTTTGGTTTAGTTGGCTAGGTCAATCTACTGCCATGACACAATAACCCCCACTACAGTCTCAGTTACATGTGTCATATAAGCAAAGCCAAATGGTATTGTGTGTTTGTGCATTTGATCTACATAATTCCATAATGCCTCTGTGCCTATTGATAGTTCAACACTTCACCTGTTATTCAACATGTAAGAGCTGCAGAAATGAACCCTACAACATAGCCAACTACTTAATATAACTTTCTTGTTAAATGTAATTTCTCCAACGCCAGAAGCACCTTCAAACTTCCATATTGTTCCCAGGACAACCACATGGATGTGTCCATTAAATCACTAGGAATCAATCTTGATTTGAAGGAGGTTAACTTTTCACCCTATATTGTCCCAATGTTTTAGTGAAAGTTGCTAGAGGTCATTAACTCTAACATAAAAACTCTATCTCCAAAACCAGAAGGATGTGGGACCTGTAGGGCAAATATATATACACCAACACTAATAAACAATGCTACAATAAAGTTAGAATCAACTTTTTCAACCTGGTGGTCTCCAGATGTCCTGGATTACAATTTCCATCAACACCAGAGGGTGTCCCCCCGTCCCCCCCACAAGTCATGACAGA
Source organism: Stegonotus admiraltiensis (assembly GCA_032468215.1). Taxonomy (NCBI): domain Eukaryota; kingdom Metazoa; phylum Chordata; class Lepidosauria; order Squamata; family Colubridae; genus Stegonotus; species Stegonotus admiraltiensis. The sequence goes on from JANHZT010005412.1 coordinate 365,985, forward strand.
AGATAGGGATATAGCAAAGGGATTTCCAGGTGAAACAAATCATTCAACAAATTGTAGTAATGTATGCAGTCTTCAGGTGAAAGGATCTGGTAACAGAAAGCAAATGCTTCTTTGAATAGAAAAGTCTCATCATCTCATTTTATATTTACTTATAGGACTTCCTCGTCTGGACTGTAAAAATCCAGATGACCCCTACCTTGCAGCAAGAAGATATGAAAACTGCTCCCATCCAGTTGATTGGATTATTGCTGCCCAAAATTAGAAGATTGATTGCTTGATTAGCAAATCATCTCCCCTACAACGTGATTCTTGAGCGGCTTACAAGTGATAAACCAAGTAAAAAAGAGTTAAAAGATTAAAATGACACAGATTAAAATATTATTAAAAACTGTACTAAAACTGAACTAAGAGTAAGAGATGGATGGAACAGGGTGAGGTCTTCTTACCCAGTCATCCACTTCCAGTGGTAAGCACCCCCCCCTTGGGACCCCAGGCCTTCTGGAAGGCCAAAAAGGAGGGGGCAGTTCTCACCTCCAGAGGTAGAATGTTCCACAGGCATGGGGCCACAGCAGAAAAGGCTCTTCTCCTTGATATTGCCTACTTTAATTCCTTACCAGACGGAATTCGTAGCAGGCCTCTTCTGCTGGCATGAGTGGGGTGGGGAAAGAGGGCTCCTCAGATACCCTGGACCCATGCCATCTAGGGCTTTAAAGGTAACAACCAACACCCTGAATTGGATCCAGACGCAAACTGTTAACTGGTTGCCAGAGATCATCCACAAGCGCAACCAATGCCGTTTCTGTCCCATAACCTGATCTGAAACCAGACTGAACGGAGTCAGATCAAGATTGTTTAACAATCTCTGTTGATCTCAAAGTTCATCAGAATTATATCTAGTTAATACTGTGGGGTTGGGGTGTTCTCTAACCACTGAAGAGATATTGATTAGATTGGAAAGCTAAAAAATCCTAGAAAAATGTAATGGCAAATCACTTCTGTAATACTCTCAAGAAAACTACCTTGATGCTCTCTTCAGAAGTCAAGGGAGTTCATACACTGACATTTTAGCTCAGAAATAAACTATCCCTGGTGACTTGGGCAGGAGGTTGGACAAGAAGACTCCAATGTCCCTTCCAATCCTATGATTCTATGACTTACAAGACAACTGAAAATGATTTTTAAAAGCTAACATTTTAGATGGGCAAATAGATAGAAAAGAAGAAGCAATTGGCCCTTTGTCACATTGGTTAGAGGGGATTATGGAATCTGAAGTCTAAAGAGTCATGTTTAGGGAAGGCTGATTTTCAATTTTTCTTGTTCCTAATTTGAGCGTGTGATACTCCCTATTTCAGTGGTGGGATTCAAGTAATTTAACAACCGGTTCTCTGCCCTAATGATTTCTTCCAACAACCAGTTTGCCAAACTGCTCAGAAAGTTAACAATCGGTTCTCCCGAAGTGGTGCAAACTGACTGAATCCCACCACTGCCCTGTTTGCTCTTTAATAAAACATGAGGCCCCTAGTTTTAGCAGAGAGAGTGATAAATTCTTCTCATATTGGAGCAGCATCTTAAAATTATTTTTGAGAAATGGCCGGAGGGAACAGGAAGTGTCTTTTCTAAGTGCATGATAGATAAGGCCTTGGACTGGCATTGGGGCACCCAAATTCTAGTCTATCCTCATCCATGGAAACCCCCTGAATAATTACGAACCTGTTACTGCTTCTCAGCCCAGCCTACCTCACAGGGTTGTGGTTGCAAAGGAAAAAATTGGAGGAGAAAAATTGTATGTCTCCTTCAGCTCTTGAACAAAAGATCTTACCATTGAAATAAATACATTAAAGAGTACATTTTCCTTTTACCTGATGTGGTGAAAAATGGGCGCTCTCTATCACTTCCAAGTATCCTCAACATTCTGAATTTGTCACAAGTCCTCTCTTGTAATTTGCAATGCCCTGCAGCACAGCCCCAGACTTCATTTCTCTACTGTGTTTGCTTTTCAGATTTTGTTTTTTATTTAATGCTTAACTGGTCCTGCTCTGCTTTCTGTATGTTTACTTTTTTACTTCAGTCACCGTCTGCCTTTCTGTTCAAACTGAACCCTCAGGGCAGCTTATTTCCAAAAAAAACCCAAAACACCGAAAGAATAATATACAAAACTGCAAAAGGTAAAATGAAATAAAATGTAAGTGTAATAGTGGACATGTAAGCAATGATCAGTGGGGCAAGACAACAAGGACGGATGGGAGCGTTGGAAGGGAAACGTTTAGGGTCACAGACGCAAGAAGACAATTGTGTCATTGAACTGTGTCATTGAACTGTTGCTGTTTTTACGGGATTGTTGTATATCACCCAGAGTTACTTTCCATGAAATTAGCAGCCATAACGATGAATAAGAAGACAGTGTCTCTGAGATACTTGTAATACTGTGTGTATTTGGGCTACGTCATCAGCACTGTGTTACAGATCAGTTGTAAAATGACCAGAACTAGCCCTACCGTTGCAAGGAAGAAAGCAACTGCTTTCAATAGCAGATGTTTGAAGACAGAGTGGTCCCAAGAAATTAGAGACTAAAGCTGTGGGTGTATCACATGGCTTGCTCTGTAGCCTGTAAAATACCCTACCAGGGCTGAATTAAAGATTCATTTATCTAGATGTGAAATCAGAGAGTGCCATCTTGTCTTTCATCTTAGGCAATAAAATGAACCATTTGCCCTAGAGATTAGCCTGTTAGAACAAATGTATTGTTGCTAACTTCCTTGTGTTAGGAAAAAAAAAATCCTTTTTGGCTCGCGTTGTTTATTAAGCAGTTCTATTTTGTCCCCTGTGATAGTACCATAAGCTCAGATGAGGCCCAACCCAACCAACAAGACAAAGCAGTTCCTCATTTCCATTGCTATGATTGAGGCGAGGATCTCAAGCTGTCCTAAGGATTGTGAGTAGCAACCTCAAATTTCAGTATCCAGAGGTACATACAAATTAGCGCAATCATTGATTCATTTTGGGACAGAAGCCCCACGCAGAAGTCAAGCAATGACTTCAGAGGGTTAACAGAGGATGTATGTGGAATTTGGCACGCACTAGCTATAAACAGGATTGGCTGCATTTCAAGAGCATATATTCTTTATTGAAAGATATTTGTCTCCAAACGCTCATGAGGCAATGAGTCATGCTGAGTTCCCTTCCAGGCAGAAATTCCCCTTCCTATCATGGCTAGTTCAGCTCCACTGATCAGTGAAAAGTATATTTCTAGAGAAATATAAGATACAACTCTGTGTTTCCTCTCTCTCTCTCTCTCTCTGTTATATAATACCTCCGATATGCAGAGAAGGCCCACCTTAGCTCACAATTATACTAACATAACAGTGGGTTTGGGCCTGCCACTCACAGTCATCACAACTACAATAGCTCTAAAGCAGAAGAAATTGCTTCACATGCAGTGTTAGGCTACATTAGCAGAAGTAATTGTTCCACTTTGCTCTGGTTTAGCCAGATCCCACCTTCAAATACTGTGCTTAATTCTGGGCATCCTATTTTAAGGACCAGAAAATGCAAAGATGAGCCGTGAGGACAATCATGAGCCTGGCATTGAAAAGAGACCGAAAAACTGGGTGTGCTTAGCCTGTAAAAAGATGAGTCACTGAGGAGATGTGATACTTGTGATAGCACTTTTCAAGAAGAAAGTTGCATACAAAAAGGTCAAGACTTGTTTTCTTGTTGAAGAGGATGGAACATAGAATAATAAATCAAAGTTCCAGGAAGGCAGATTCTAATTAAGTATTTGGAAACAAAACACTGAGAGTAAGAACAGTGTTCTTGGTTGATGGTGGAGTCAATTACCCACAGAGTGGTGGGCTTCCTAAATGTTCATTTGAGTAGAGGCCAGGCAGCCATCAGACTGCAATGCCTGAATTTGGATATGACATTGAGCAACAGATCAGTGGTCAAAGCAGCTTCTTCCTCTACAGTATAACTGCAGTAATTGTTCTACAAGTGTGATTTTGGAAAGAAACAGCCAATATATAGGAGAGCAGAATAAGGGTCTTTAATGCAGCCTTCCTCAATCAGACATCCTCTGAATATATTTGGACCACAGCTCCCAGAATTCCTAGCAAGCATGGCATGAAAACACTGAGAGTTGAGATTCCATGAGACCTGGAGGAGGTCAAGCCAAGGAAAGTTATTCCCATGAATGCTTGGCCACCAAATTTTCAGAAGTCCCACTTAGGTTCAATCTACTTGCTGACTTTATTTGCCTGCTAAACTGATACAGAAGGTAACTGGAAAGTCTTATATTAATCTAGGTAGCAAATAGTTGTGTGGGGAAAAAAACAAGAGAAAGCCAAGTCAGTCTTATATCAATTATAATCAGCCTTATATTAGGTGAACACATGCACAGTATCAATGCACAGTCACATTAAGGTCACTAGATTTATTCCAGTTTTGCATCTGATGCAGTGTGATTATTGGATAATCCTGAGATGTATTACCATCTCAGGAGAGATATCTCCTTCCCCATATGTAGATGTGTAGTACATATGTACTACATATGTACATATGTAGTCAAACTATTTTCTGGCTGAAGTAGCAGGCTTTAGCTTAACATACAGGTAATCCGCAACTGACCCCAAAACCCAGACCACAATTGACCCCAAAAGTTCTGTTGTTAAATGAGACATTTGTTAAGCAAATTTTGTCCTGTTTTACAACCTTTCTTGCCTTAGCTGTTGAGAGAATCACTGCAGTTGATAAGTTAGTAACCTGGTTGTTAAGTGAATCTGGCTTCCCCATAGATTTTGCTTGTCGGAAGGTCTCAAAAGGTGATCACATGGCTTTGGGAGACTGCAATGGTCATAAATAGGAACCATTTGCCAAACATCTGAATTTTGATCACACGGTCATAGGGATGCTGCAAAGGTTGTAACTGTGAAAAACAGTCATAAGTCACTTTTTTCAGTGCCGTTGTAACTTTGAATGGTCACTAAATGAACTTTGGTAAACCATGGACTACTTGTACTATATTTGAAGAACAGGGCAATCGGAGTTTCCAACTGCAACTCACATTTATCCTAAAAAGGTATGTCAGGAGAAAAATAAAACTTATACAATGAATAATTGCCTAAACTAAAGCCTCATTCTTCATATGCACATTATCTGGCATTTCTTTTCTTTAATGGTTATTTATAGTCTAACTACTCCCTACCCTCAAGGCAGGGTGTGTTTCTTGATTATGATTTTTGGATTGGCCTTGCAGAAATCTCCCCAGATATATTAGTCTTAATCCAACATTTATTATTATTATTATGGTTTGTGGCGTGGTTAGCCAGATGTTTAGACTTGATTTGGCATTTTTACCCACCTATTGAATCTCAGATGTTGTTGCTTGATGATGTTAAAGGTATCATTGTAGGATGTAAACTGTTCCAAGTAAAGCTGCCTTTTGCATTGACCGATTGTGATTTTTGTCAATGCCTAAGGTGTTCAAGAGGTGCTCTAGATGTTTCTGGATTTCATTCAAGGCATCTATTACTACTGATCCTTTCCTTTCCTTTCCTTTCCTTTCCTTTCCTTTCCTTTCCTTTCCTTTCCTTTCCTTTCCTTTCCTTTCC
>JANHZT010005413.1:41169-61828 GCA_032468215.1 Stegonotus admiraltiensis
GGAGAGAGTTTCCAAGCCTCCAGACAGCTGTTTTTCGGCTGTACTGGGGCTTTTACGGTGCCGGGGAACGGGCGCCCATAAAAGAGCGTCTGTGAGGTTCGCGGAGCCAACCGGAAGTCCAGTTGTATTTTTTTTCAATCTTCCTCGTGACCCCTATAATCTTCCTTCATACATTTATTTTACGATTGATTCTCTCTATACCATCAATTCCCCATAAAACACTTGCTTTATAATCTTGCTTTAGAGTACTACTGGTGTAATACTAATAGTGCAATGTACTAATAGCGTAATCCTAGGTTTCTGAAGGAGTTGGCAGATGTGATCTCAAAAATCTGAACAAATCTTTCAAAGACTCAGGAGCACTGGGGTAATACCAGAAGACTGGAAAATAGCTGATGTGGTTCCCGTCTTCAAAAAGAGGGGGGAAAGTGGATCCAGGAAACTACAGACCAATCAGCCTGACATTATCTGGAAAGATTCTGGAAAAGATAATCAAACAGTGCATTTATGAGCACCTAGAAATGAACAAGGCAATTATTAGAAGCCAGCATGGGTTGTCAAAAACAGATCATGCCAGACAAACCTTATTGGCTTCTTTGACAAAGTGACTAAATTAGTGGATAAGTGCTACGGACATAGTTTACTTATATTTCAGTAAGGCAATTTGACAAAGTAGATGACAGCCTACTTCTCAGTAAGATAGGAAAGTGTGGGATAGACAGCATCACTAGATGGATTCACAACTGGTTGACCAACTTCACCCAGGGGGTAATCCTCAATGGATCTACAGCTACATGGACGGAAGCATGCAGAGGAGTGCCTCAAGGTTCTATCTTAAGCTATTTAACATCTTCATATATGATTTAGATAAAGGGACAGGAGGGGAACTCATTGTATTTGCAAACACCAGGCTGGAGGAAATAGTGAACACTTTAGAAGATAGTCTATACAGAAGGATCTTGACAGACTTGAAAAACAGACTATCCAACAAAATGCAATTCAGTGCTGGAAAAATTAAGGTCATACATTTAGGCAAGAAAACCTAAATGCGCTGGTATAAAATAGGTGGTACCTGACTCAATAATTAGTGACTGTGACAGGGATCTAAGTGTCCTAGTGGACAACCCCTTAGGTTTGAGTCAGCAGTGTACTGCACCTGCCAAAAAAGCCATTCAAACAAGATGTGGAAACATAAATGATGAAAATATAGCTGAACTGAATAGTTTAGAAAACCAAAATGAAGCAGGAGACTGGTCTAGCTATTTCTGTACTAGCAACAGCAATAGCATTGAGATTGATATACCACTCCATAGTGATTTATAGCATTATCTGGGCTATTTACAATGTAGAAGCATTATTGCATATTGCCCCCAACATTCTGGGTCCTCATTTTATCAATCTCAAAAGGATGAAAGGCTGAGTGAACTCCTGGCTATAAGCAGTTTTCCTGCAATACTGCACTTTAACCACTGCACCACCAGGGCTCCAATGATTTCTTCATAGCTAACACTGTCTTCAAACAACCAAAAGGATGCTTTTATAAATGGGCATAACCAGATGGAGACATAAAATTAAATATAAAAAATACGAAACTAATATCAAACAGGTAAAACAACCATCCTTGGAAATGGAAAGGATGACCAGCAGCCAGTTGGATGGACTCAGTTACAATGGTGATGGGTGCACCATTGGAAGATCTGCAAGATTTCCATGAGAGTCATAGACTCTCATGTTGTCAACATCAATTTAATGGCACATAATCAATACAAAACCATACTGTATAGTATCTAATGTCTCTACAAGCATCCCTTAAGTGTTACATTGAACGACTAAGGGGATATTATATATATCAATATGGAACCCTTTGCTAAGTATTGTATTTATTCTCACAGTACTTTACTTCGATCATATACTACTATTATCACATTCAGAAAATAAACCTGAAGTCCATATTCATGCGAAACATTCCAAAATTCAACCTTACTAATTTTATGTGTATGCTTTACTTAAACCAACAAAAATTTCTAAGGGTGCTAGGGACTGGTTCTGTGGAGGGCAGTTTTTCTGAGGACTGGGGAGGCGTGGTTTTGCATGCTGCTTGGATCCTGCACATATGCAGATGGGGCTTTGCTCACTTGCGTGGCCTGGTTCCTGATGGGCTGCAGACCAATCCCAGGGGGTGGGGCTTTCACATCTCTGAAATATGCCACCACAATGTGATGTGATTATTCCAGGATTATACAATGCTGGTAATTAGAATAAAGTTTTGCTTACACTCGATATTTCTCACAGTCTGAAAAGGACCTACACAATTAGCAGAGTACAATGTTGTTTTATATGTAAAAATCTCCAGATATACGAGAGTGGATAAACGTAAAGTACATTTGCTGCTGTATCAAAAGAGGTCAAGTATGTGACATCACATTCCATCTGAATATTTTTTAATGTTTTTTCTTCTCATATGTCTTGTACAAATTAACAGTTGGTTTATCTTTATTAGCAAAATCACTCATTGTATAGATCCCGTGGGTATCATTTTTCAAGAGGTCCCATGCATTTTGTTCCATGTTTCTTTTCCAGTTTATTTGCATTACTGAAGACCACTTTCAGGGGAATCTTCCCCCGCATTTGCATTATTGTGTCTTTGGGGGCTTATAATGAGTTCTGCAGCGTTCATTAAATATCTAAAATAGCAAAACAGAAAGTTGATTGATACAAATATGAATGGATCCAAATATCTAAAAACTCAATTAGCTGCAAAGCAGTAATCAGAGCCAAATGTATGTGCTCAGAAAAACAAAAAAAGTTATATCTACCTGTCCAGGTTTGTAGCTTTCAGAATAAAAGGGTGTAAATAACTGGCTGAAATATTTCTACACATGGCAGACAGAGGGTTTTTTTATGACAGAACTGTTCCAAAGTTCTGATGGCATCACCCTTGTGGTCACATAACAGCAATCACATGGTTTTCATGGCCAGTTGCAGTTCTGTGGTCATGTGACTGGATTTGCAACTCTCTTTTTTTGCCAGAAATCAACCTTTTCAGCGGGTTCCTGGCAAGAAAAGCCCATAGGAATGCATTAACTTGCTTAATAAATGTGGTGTTTGCTTAACAATTGCAGTGTTCACTTAATGACTGCTGCAAAAAGGGTTGTAAAATCAGATTGGTCTCATGGGTGTCTTGAGTTATGATTTATGATGGAGGTCCTGGGCTCCATTACAATTGAAGACTACTTGTATGCATTATTTTGGATGTAAGATATTTCTACTTGATTTTCATATTTGGATTTAACTTGAACTATAGTTCTCTTCCTAGCTTTCTTCCCCATCAATCAGAGCTTTAATATGGTGTGACAAAAATTCACAAATTAGGACTGTTCCTTACCTTCCAGCTTCTGTCATTTACCACTTCTTCGACATTTAACTCTGACTGCATTAATTTCAACTACAATAGAGAGAAAAGAAGAAAGGCGTTAGAGACTTAGCATAACAGTTGGGATTGACCACGAGCAGATAGATTGTATAAAAATAAATTTGGATAACAATATTAAAAATATACCGTATTTTTTAGAGTGTAAGATGCTCTGGAGTACAAAAACACATATTCATTTTTGGGGAGGAAAACAAGAAAAAAACATTTCTGCCTCTGCCTACTAGCATCCATTGGTATTTGTCTGGCTAGCATCCTTGCAGCAAACAGCAAACAGCCTGGTAAACTTCAGCATGTGATTGCAGCCTGATTCAGTATGAGCAGCTGATTGGTGGTTAAATTGGCTTCCTGGAATACCGCCAACAAGCTGTTCCAGGCTGTGGGGATCACCACAGCCCATCGCCACCTCCACAAGTTGCGTTTTCAGCCTCCGCGTGTCACATTTTCGGCCTCCACACACCCTGGTTTCGGCCTCCACACATCACATTTTCGGCCTGTTCCAGGCAGCAGCAATGGAACTGGCCAAAAATGCGACACGCAAAGGCCAAAGCAGGGTGTGCGGAGGCTGATAATGCAACGTGCAGAGGCTGAAAATGCAAAGCGTGGAGGCAGCGATGGGCGGTGATGTGCTGTGGCGATCCCTGCAGCCTGGAACAGCTTTATTAGTATTAGAAGTGGTAAGCATTTTATAGACATTTAGAAGAGAGCAAAGCTAAAATTCATATTGGTGAGAAATTAGAAAATCTTTTTTCTTTTTACCCCAGCTCAAAAATTGCAAAAAGAGAGAATATATTTTGAATGGGTTATTGCAATGCAGTGAAATCTTAATTTACCAACTTTAATGCAACATTTTATGTGCAGACCTATTTTGCCATGATTTGCAATAATTGCATAATGATGTCATCAAACAAATGATGCAAATTACATCATTTAAATCAATTTATTTCAGTGGCATAATGATGCAATAACACAAATAACTAGATTACCTGGGTGATGTTGTCATATAGATGCTGTAAATCCCCACAATGACAAATTCTTTATTCAACATAAGTTTCTGAATAAAGAACCCCTCCCTCCTATTTAACTGTTAAAAAAAGCCAATATTTTTTTTTAGTAATGATTGCAGTTAATTTTAATATGAGTGAATCGAGACCAGAATGTCAGCCCAATTACATGGACAGAAATATAGCAATGTATATTAAATCCCATCATTTCACATTTGCCTTATAAACATTTGCAGATTCTGATGCCTGAAATTACATTCGTATGGCAAGTATCTAGATAATAGAGCCTTATTTTCTATCCAGTTGACCTCTTTGGAACCCTTTAGGAAGAAACTGAGGGTTCTAGCTAACTGTTGCAGTTGCAGCGCTCGAAGTATATTAATCACCTTGCCCTGTACTGCTCTCTTCTGGACAAAAAATGATTTCACAGTTTGTTCTATTTCAGGAAACATTTTTTCTTTTGTCAATACTGATTGTTTAACAATAAATAATATACCAAATATTTGGGAAGCCACCCGAGAGCAGCTGAAATGGATACAGTACATTTTAAAATCACAGAAATGTAAAAAATTGATAGAACATGGGATCTGCAATCTTTACTATCATTACGGAAGAATCTGAACCATTTACCTGTTTTTCTATATCTAAATAAGCATCCCAAGGACTGCTTAGAAATTTAGATGTATATAATGGTTCATAGGTTAAAATTTCATGTTTGCTTTCCTTTCAAGTTGTGTTTGACTTCAGCTAGCGAACACTAATAATTTATTAATTTATATTAATAATAGAACATCTATTTGTACAAGTTTTCATAAACAAGACCCTAATTATGTGTGTTTAGCAAGACATGAATACCGTGTTTCCCCAAAAATAAGACCCAGTCATATATTTTGGGGGGCTACAAAATAAGCACTAGGGCTTATTTTTGGGGGAGATGTCTTAATTTTTTTTCATGTATGGGAGGCCCAGTTCTGCTTGCTCATGGCCTCAACAGAGAAGGCAAGCCAAAATATGATGGCACAGAGTTGGCGGGTGGGCTTGGAGGCTCATTTTCATGTCTCTCGGCTTTCCCATGGCCCACCTAGCAGGTCAGGATCGCCTGCCTTCCCCCCTGCACCTCTGTCTCCATCTGCTGTCAGTGCCACCATTCGAAGATGAACCTCCCATGGACACCTGCCTGCTCCAGCCCACTGACACTTGGCTTACCTATGTCCCATGCGATGCATCTGGATCGTGTGCCTCCCACCTGCCTTTGCCTGCTGCTTGGACATGTAATCAACTCACCTGCACTGTGTAGGCTGTGGCTGCTGCCGGACACCGCCGGCTCCTGCACTGCCTCTAGTGCTGGCCACAACCCCTGCTGATGACAATCTTAACTAGGGCTTATTTTTGGGCTAGGTTAGGAGCATGCTATAAAATCAGGCTAGGGCTTATTTTTTGGGTGGGTCTTATTTTAGGGGAACAGGGGGTATGTATACATCAGTGGTGGGTTGCCCCCCCCCAGTTTGCACTGGTTCTATAGAACCAGTAGTAAAACCGGCGGGAGGCTCTGCTCACCAACCCTGACGTCATCAAAATGCTTCTGCGCATGTGTAGAAGCTTCTGTGCTTGCGCAGAAGAGCGTGCGTGCGGCCCCGTTGCGAACCGGTAGTAAAGGTAAGTAGAACCCACCCCTGGTATACATGTAATACAATGTAAAACTGTGTATTTGTGTCTATGCAGATATAAATTTTGTTTAGTACATGGGCTTATATCTTGGGTGGGTCTTATTTTAGGGGAACAGGGGATATGTATACATGAGTGGTGGGTTGCCCCCAGTTTGCACCGGTTCTATAGAACCAGTAGTAAAATTGGCGGGAGGGTCCACTCACGAACCCTGTCATCAAAATGCTTTTGCGCATGCGCCGAAGAGTGTGCACACGGTCCCACTACGAACTGGTAGTAAACGTAAGTAGAACCCATCCCTGGTATACATGTAATACAATATAAAACTGTGTGTGTATTTGTGTCTATGCAGATATAAATTTTGTTTAGTACGTGAGAAAATTATACTGATGGTAGATTCCTTATTTTTGTCTTTCTTTGTGGGTGACAAACAGCCAGTTTGTCAATTCATGATTTCTATTTCTATCTGTTTCCTGAACGATGAAACATGGGTATAGAAGAATATCTAATGACAGATACATTTGTTAGACAGAACTGGTCCTTTTCCAGCATTAGGATTATAATGTCAAACCACAGATAACTAGTTTTGTAATTTTACATGTTTTACTTTCCTGTGCCATTGGAAGTCAATTTTCAATCATCGTTTATATAATAGAACTTAAAGCAAACAAATTCTGCTACTTACTTTTGTCTGCTCTTTCCTGAGTTGTTTTAGTAGTGTTATGTCATCCGGAGATTTCTTCCTCTCTTCCTGCAGAAGTTTTACTACATTAGAAGTTTGGGCAATACAGCTTTTGATTATTCTCTCCCTACTTTCATGAGCTTCTTTCAACTAAATAGTCAGTAAATATAAACAAAGAAAAACAGATAAGCAAGCAATCCAATAATGAGTTAAATGTTAAGTAAAATAAAAGCAGAAATTGAGGTGGTTTTAATAAAATTACCACTTTCCATGCACATGTAATGGACACAGCAGAAGAGCTTATTATTCTTAGCACTTTTTATTCCTAGCTCACCCAGATACTGTAGCTATTAAATAAGTGGTTAGCAGAAAAATCCTTGTCACTTAAAAATACAGAAATTAGCAACCACTTACATTCACTTTCTTAAAAAAAAAAGGGTGTGTGTGGCAAGGGTCCTAAAGGAGCTTTATTTAAACTTTGAGTTGTCTGCACACTCAATTGCAATGCTCTCTGTTCAAACTTTTGCCTATTTCAAGGCCTATGAAATAGATGAGTATATTTATTTATGTAGATCTACTTGACAAATAACTAATGCTGTGTTTAGCTACCTTAAATAGGCAGGCGCTGAAATCAAGAAGAAACCTCCATTCTCTTGGTCATCATTTTCCCTCCTTTTATGTACCAATGGAGATGATGAAAGTGTCACCTTTCTTATACAAGTAAATAAAATACAACTCATGAATTTAAAGGAATTGAAGATTTGATGGTTATCTTCCAAGCATTTGTCAATATAATGACAATCAAATATCTTCCATTTAGATTCCAGATGAACAGCTTCTGAATACTGCTATATAACAACTTAATAGCAAGCTTACCAAATTTCACAAATCAATTTTTGAAGGACAATTATGCAGGACAAAACAAAAATACTTTCCATGGAATGCAACATACAATTGCAATATTTTGAGTACATCCCAGTAGGGCTTTGTTAGCAACTGGAGAATTCCTCTGTAAGTAAAAATACTGACATTTTGCTGGCTAAATTCCAATAATTTCAAAGAGGAAATAGCTATTTTGCTTCAAAAATATTTTGAGATAAACAAAGGTTTAGCACTGTCAAATTATTGAACAGGATATGTGCAAACTATATATGTGAAAATTAATTTATTTCCTATTATGTCTGCTGGAAAATGAAAGGGCATTTTGAGGAAAGCAAACACAAAGTTTCCATTGTCCCAATAGGACAGGGGCGTTAAACTCGCGGCCCACGGCCTGGATGTGTTACGTGCTGGCCACGCCCACCCCCATTTTAGCGAAGGAGAAAAAAAAGTCATGATACATCATGTGACGACAGTGTGACGCCAGTGAAATAGGCTATGGATCCTTTTCCAGAATCAAGAATTGCAAAGTGGCATGTATAAACAGCATGTATTACATTCCACTAAAGTAAACTTGCATCAAAATGTTTATGGCAAAGCTTTGGTAATCTGGAGAATCAGGTGATAGAATAGTGGTCACTCATTATAAACATGGTTGGACTACAATAAAGCATGTAAGATGCCATAGATATAAATGTACAAAATTCAAGAACTTTAGCTCCATTTTAACAAAATAAGATTAGGCAGAAAATGTAAGCATGTAATTGATCATATTTGGAGAAATAGCAAGACTAAATAATATAAAGAAAAAGGATATAATGGAAATATGGATATTTTATTTAAATTTCTACTAGAATGTTATTGACTCTGGTATTGTGCCAGTGTCTCTTAATGGAGCTTATATCTATATACTGTACTTAAAAGAGAGTCAACATGATGCTCATTGTCCTGATTAGCAGGATGCTGCTGCCTTCTTAGTTGCTGCCCAATCCAGGGAAAAGAAAGGCAGTTTTAAAGGGTTGCAGAAAGTTGGTAAATTTGTACTCTCACAAGTTTCAAAACACCTTTTTTAAACTAAATCAGGATCTACTGATTGTAGTCTATTTATTGATAAAGATTGGTGTTAAAATATATTGTTTTCAATGTTTATATGTAATATTCAGCTGTAATCTGTATTGGCAGTCTACAATAATAAAACAATACAATATAATAATAAAACAATACATTAACCTCCTCACCCCCCCCATACGCTCTGGAAAAGCTACCTTTCCTGCTTACAGAGGGCAATTAGGATATGTGCCGATTTGATCTCATGAGCTATTCCGTAACATTGGGTTTGCAACAAAAAACATGTTTGTGAGCCTGAGCTGCCTTTAAGGTTTTAGTAATGGAAAACTGTTAATGGATTTTGTTGGGAGCATGCACCATAATGCAGATTCTTCTTGGAGAAGGAGGCCCCAAAGATATTTAGGAGCCATCTAGGGTGTTAGACAGCACTTGTATTCAGAACTCGATGGGCAAGTAATGTATTCAGAACCTGATGGGCTCACAGCACAGGCATTATGTGGATATGATGACTGCAAGCTCCACATTTTGCACAAACTTCAGCTTACTATAGTCTTCAAAGCAGCCTTTTATATGACATTGTGGAGCAATATGTGCATGAATGGGCCGCTCTGGTCATGACCTCCACCTGCCTAATCTAGTTGTAGTGAGGTATCCAGGAGAACCCCCAATCCATAATTGCTCCTTCAAGAAGTAGAACACCCCATCCAGAATTATAAATGGAGCTGGGAAAAAATCTCCCAAACAAAACATCAACTCCATTTTGTTTGGGTTCAGCTTCAGTCCATTTTGTCCCAACCAAACTCTAAGAGCTTCAGGTACCAGATGAATATTTCCTTTGGCCTGACCCAAGTAGTGATAAAGTAAAATGAATAGCATGTTGGTGCAATCCCAATTATCTGAGATTGACTTGCAAAGATATTAGAAAGCTTGATATATCCAGGCTAATTTGTCACAGATAAGGAGTTGGCAGTCTCTCAGACTAACTTAATTCAATAGGCTTTTGTACTGTTTTGTTACTGTTGTAAAGTGGCATATTTATCTGAGGGCAAGACATTAACAAATAATAGCAGGTTGGTGGATAAAGCCTACTCACAATGCCTATTTCCTGATTTCTTTTATGTCATGAATATTTCATTTACTATTAGATTTATACCTTGAGTTCTACTCGAGAGTATAAGTAGCATGCATAGCACTGTTGTTGGTTTTTACTTGTTACTTTTTATTGTGGTTGAACCATTCCCTGGTGGCAAGTCCACTATAAATACTTGTTTTGTTTGCTTTGTATATTTTTACAATGAAATAATTTTCTTCAGGAATTTTTAAAATGAACCACGAGTCTTTATTGATTTCCAAGTAGACACATGAGGAGCAAAAGAATTTTGGTTAGGTCTTTTCTGTTGAAAAACATAACAACCTGCCTTCTCTTTTATGGTTTAATTTGGGGCACAAAACCCTCTTGGCCTGTGCAATATGAAAAACCAATATAGATTAGGTCTACTGCATGTACTGGTAAACCTGAGCCTTATGCACCAAAATTAATACAATTAATTGGTGGTTTTAAAGCCCTTTCTGGCGCTAATATTAATTGATCTAAATCTGAGCTGAGGCCGGTGGAGCTACAAAATTGTCAAAGCCATTTCTCTCTGGACACATTCCATATCTGCACAAAAGTAATAATTTATTTGAGGCTGAAAATAATAATTGCTATTTGTAGTGCATGTACCAATTTATATAAAAACTAGTATGGGGTTGGGATAGTAGTTAAAATGCAAAAATAGCATTGGGAAGACTTAGGTTTTAGATCTCCCTTAGGGATGAGAGCTACTGGGTGACTTTGAGCCAGTCAGTCTCTCTTGGCCCAAGCCTGGGAAATAAAAAATATCAAGCCACACTGGATCAATGTGGTGGATTGATTTAGGCTGATAA
Organism: Stegonotus admiraltiensis; assembly: GCA_032468215.1. Classification (NCBI taxonomy): domain Eukaryota; kingdom Metazoa; phylum Chordata; class Lepidosauria; order Squamata; family Colubridae; genus Stegonotus; species Stegonotus admiraltiensis. The sequence goes on from JANHZT010005413.1 coordinate 51,824, forward strand.
TAATATATATATTTCTCTATTTTCTTAGTGTCAAATACACTTAACATTAGCAACTTAACTAGACAACATAATATGACTAACTTTATAAGACCTGTTTTGATTAAAATAAGACAAAAAGAAATATAGTTATCTTTATATATTTTTGGATATAAATGTACTTAAATAATTAAAAGCAGGATACAAATTAAATTGGCAGAGTTTAAAAAAAACACACAAATAATAGGGAGTTTGGAAGGAGTAGCATTGCCACAGATTATATGGTACTATGGAGGAGAAAGAAGTACAATGATCTGTGTCTCCCTTTTGAGTTAAGTATCTTTTATTGTATATGACATAAGCAGGAAAATTGGTGACAAGAACAATGAAAGAATATATGCTTATGATTAAAAAGGCCAGCAGATATGAACTGCAAGAAACAGCTAGATGGCAGCAAAGAACTATAGAAAACTCTCAACCTTTGCTGTCATCTAGTGGTCACCTAGATGTTGGCACTCCCAGATCTATAGCACTATAAAATGCCAATGTAGTCACAAACACCTGGTGAAAACAAAATCAGGTTTTAAATGAAAAAAGTTAAATGAAGAGGAAGGGTAAATATATTTACCGAATGATGAAGTTCTTCACAAGTTTGCCTAGCATCAACTTTTCCTGCGAAAGAAGCTGTTGGAACTGTAGTATTTAATTCATGGACTATTCTGTCATCAATTGTTCTTGTTACCCTGAGCAATTCCTGGGTGGGAGGGGGCAGGGGAGGAAAAACGTAGACTTAATGTTGCAAAATTTAAATAATAAACAGTATGTTAGCAACCAGATCAAGTAATATATTTTTGAACCACATATTTAAAATTCCTAAAAACTTGCAGAGTACTTTACATGTTGGTTGTGCCAGATTACTATAATCGATATATATAAAAGCGAAAACCGCTCATGCCGCGATCACAAAATCTCCAGAACTGTAAAGCCTACAAACTTGAAATTTGGCATCTATGTTCCTCTTGGCTTCTAGGTGCTTGCTAAGAAAGGATTTTTCAAAATGACCATCATATCATTAGTATTTCTTATATTATTAACATGCTCTGATGCTAATTAGTTAGACGTTCTCCTTCCCCTTCCAACCTGAAAATAACTCTGGAGAGAACAGGATAGGATAGGCTTCTGTGCAACAACCCTGAGGGAGAGTAGGGGCTAGAACAGGAGAGGCTTCTGTGGGGCAAGCCTAAGGGAGAGAAGTGAATAGGATAGGGGAGGTTTTTGTGGGGCAAGCCTGAGGGAGAGGATAGGATAGGGGAGGTGTCTGTGGGGCAAGCCTGAGGGAGAGAAGGGGATAGGATAGGGGAGGCTTCTGTGGGCCAAGGCTGAGGGAGAGAAGGGGATAGGATAGGGGAGGTGTCTGTGGGGCAAGCCTGAGGGAGAGAAGGGATAGGATAGGGGAGGCTTCTGTGGGGCAAGGCTGAGGGAGAGAAAGGGATAGGAGACGTTTCTGTGGGGGCAAGGCTGAGGGAAAGAAGGGGAGAAGAGAGGCTGATCATAACTACTCATTAATTTGCAAGCTGTATCGATTTATCAAGCCTGTTCACATAGTTTCATAGCGGAGCATGGGTATTCAGCTGGTAGATCATAAGATTGAAAGGGACTCTAGAAGTCTTCTAGTTCAAATTTTGCCCATGGCAGGAATCCCCCGATCAAAAGCCATGGTCAACAAAAATGACTGTCCAAATTTGAAAATTTTGTGATGCTTTTTACTGGACAGGTCATTTGATTCCTTCTACAAAAAGAATAGCAAGTCAAGTTGTGGGATTATGGTTTAATCCAACTTCAGAGATTCCAACTTCAGCTAAGATACAAGGTCAAGGAGTCTGGAGAAGAATCCAACTAAGCAGCAGCAGGATCACCAGGATGACACACAGCTTCTCTTTGTAAGACATATAATGCTGTGCTTCCCAAACTTTTTCCTTCATTACCCAAAACCACTTATCAGAAAGTCCTTTTTACCCAATGTAGATAAAACACTAAGTCAATCTAAATATTCCTGTTGTGATTGGGCTTATTTGTCATTATCCAAGAAAAGCCACTTTTATCCAACCCAAGTTTGGGATGCACTGGTATAATATCTAGGCATTCATATCCTATTACCACAGAAGTGAGTCTCTGGCCACAAATAAGATCAGTGCCACCTCTCCTGGACTCATAGCGTTTGCTTTTTTATATTCATTTTTTTTTTTAAAAATGGACTCTTTTAAAAATTGTAAGGTGACATTTTGAGTCAGGTACCTTGAAATTCAAGAAACAAATAAAAATCTAGAAGGGAAATTCTCCGAAAAGGTGATATCTCATCCAGTCAATTTTGATAATGCAAATCAGGAATAGGAAAAATAATTACTGTGCACCTATACAAATAGTACTCCTGAAAGGATACATTACTTTGCTACTGCCACTAGGGTGCTTTCATCTATGATGGGCTGTCCCTTGTTCAACTGGTGAAAACAAGCAAACACTAAAGGGTCTCAAAGCATCTCAGAACTGGTTCAGGGATCAATTCTGAATTTGTAATTAATGCAGTATGTTGTCATTGCAGTAACTGTAAACCCAACTGTGGCTTAACTGTTTGTTTTGCTATGCTTCATACAATTAACTTTTAGACTACAAAATAAAGTATTAGAACCTAGTCATTCCGGTTACAACTATCATAATTCCCATCTTTGTCCTTACTTGCCTTTTTATCCCATTGCACTCAATAGATAGACCTTGTTTAGTGGTTGTTCACAGTCGGTGGTATTGTGTTGAAGCAGCATCGGAATGCTTTGTACCAATGGCAGGTTGCTACCGGTTCGGGCAAACCAGCAGCGGCGGTGGGGGAGACTCTGCCCACCCACCTGGATCGCGCCCGCGCCCATGGCCACAAGCAAACAGATAGCAACAGGTTTTGAAACCCGCCCCTGCTTTGTACTAAAGAAAAGGATGTCTGCTCCCAGGATAAGTCACTTTCTTCACGTTGTTATTCTACCTCAAGAGACCACCATTCCTGCTGCAACCCAATTTCATTCTGGGGAAGCTATTCTAACCCTAAACCAGGGGTCAGCAACCTGTGGCTCTGGAGCCACATGTCTCTTTCACCCCTCTGCTGCAGCTCCCTGTCACTCAAAATATGCGACACAACCGCCAATGTGCAACACCCACAGGCATGCGATTTATTGAGCTTTTCAACCCCTGTAGGCCAACCATGGATAAATCCAAGAAAAGTTTCAGAAGAAAACAGAATGCTTAATTCAACTACATATGCTAGTTTTGTGGCTGCTCAAGAAATAGTCAGGCATGGGAAGGGTTTTGTGGCTCCCGGTGTTTTCTTTTCTGTGGGAAACGGGTCCAAATGGCTCTTTGAATGTTTAAGGTTGCAGACCCCTGCCCTAAACCTAACCTCCTATGTTCAAGAGTAACAATCTGAGTCCTGTCTCTTCTGGGAAAGTCTTCCATGTTCCACAACTATAACAACAGGCTGCAGTTCTAACTACAGAAGCCCTAACACAGAGTTTCTTCTGTACATTTTTCTCCCTTTCAAAATGATTAAAACAACAGAATGAAAAGAACAAATTACATTTTCTATGCCTTTGCAATATTTTAAAAACATATTGAAGGTAGCATAAGAATTACAGAAATTAATATAACAGAAGAAGAAATGTGTAAAATAACCTTTTCCCTCTTTGCCGATAGTCTCTCAGCTCCCACCTCCTATTATCTGCCATTTGACCCTCGCCTTTTCGCCGGACAAAGGAAGACTCTGGCTGACATTCAGCTTTTTAATAGAGATCCCCAAGGTCCTCCTGAGAGGCAAACCGTTCACCCTCTCATCTCTTCCTTCCTGCAATGCAGTAATACCGATCTATTTTAGAGAAAATTACCAGAAAGAGCGTTTCTAAAACCTCGAACACACTACTACACCCAGGCAGGCATCCCTCCACGCTCGTGCACGGTTGTTGGGTGTGCTGGGCAAAGGAAACATTTTATAGCATCCAGGAACCCGGCTCTCTTTCAAGCCCCCAAAACGAGCCTTCTGTTCTCCTCCCCACGCGTGGAGAATCTCTCGAAGTCTGCTCCACGTTGCCGACCCCGCCCGTCCCGCTCCCCCTCTACGGCGCGAGCAAAGGTGCTCCCGGAGAGCGAGGAGGCGCAGCAGCTCCAGATCGGGAGGCGAGTCAGCGCGTGCCAGCCGACCGCGCGCGGGGGTGGGGTGGGGGAACGTCCCGGGCGCCTCCCCGCAGGGCTCCACCAGCCTTACTTTTGTCTCCGTACCTGAAACTCAGCGAAGTCCTCGCAATTTAGAGCCGAGCCGGGCGCTGCCATGTTGGAAGGTCTCAACCCAGCCAATTGGAAGGCGTGACGGAGGCAGGCCCGCCCCCTCCTGCTCCTTCGCCGCGCCAAGAGCAGGCTTCCGCGGGATCGCCGAGCCGGGCCGGAAGTCGCGGGGCGTTTGTTGCGCTGCGCGCTTGGCTGCTCCTGGTTCAGTTGGCCGAGAGCGCCGGGGTGCAGATGGTTAGAGATCTTGACCTTGTCACGTAGTGCTTGAGACCGATTTTAAAAAGCAACAGCAGCCGCCTTTGGAGGTGAAAACCAACACCTGCAGCCGGTCTTTTTTTTTCGGGGCAGCTTTCTTGGGATGCAAAGTTGTTTTGAAGCTTCAAGGTTCTTGTTTAGGCAAGCCGGTTAGAAAAAATAGCTCATTTAGCACATGCAGCCGATTCTTGTGTGAACCAGGGCATGCCACAAAGGAGATTGAAGAGAGGTTGAAAATGTACGATTCCAAACGGCTACAGGAAATGGACTTTTAGGGATAATTTTTATTTAAAAGAAACCTTGTCAGAAGTTAAACCTCTTAAAAGCCGTTGTAAAATGGAATTAGTTGGGCACTGGGTATAGCTCCAAAGGCTTTGGTACTGTACATTTCAGATATTATCTCAATCACTCTTGTAAGAATTCAACTTCATTTTGTTTAAGGTAATAGTGGGGCAAAAGACAGTAAAATAGAAAAACCCAGGAAAGAAGAAAAAATCAACCCAGGTTGGCAGAAGGCAGCTTAAAATTGCTCAGCTAAAAAGCTAGTTGGCAAGATAGAAGAAAAGGAATATTTGGAGATGTATATGGCAGCCAGGATAGAAAGTTTCTTCTACTCCTGCCCTCTGGATTCTAGTAGAGATAGTGCTAAAGGGTCAGTGGTGGGGAAGGGTTTGAGTGGAGGAAAGGAAGCCAGGAAGGAAAAGGAAGGAAAAAGCTAAAACAGGAACATGGGGGGGATTGAATGCCAGATTTGGAGAAGGCAAGGCAGAGGGGAAAAGAAAGGAAGAGTGTTTGGACCAGGTGAGGTAAAGAGCCCTGCTAGGCGAGCAGAAAGGCTGCTTGTGAACTTTGGGAAGAGAATCCAGGAAAAGCTTTTGGTCCTTTAACCAAGGTGGATCATGAGCAGCTGCCAGTTTCCCCAGCGAGGAAACTGCAAAGTGGATGGAGCCAGTTTGGTCTAGTCTAGTGGTTAAGGCACCAGGCTAGAAAACGAGACCAAGAGTTCAAGTCCTGCCTTAGCCATGAAAGCCAGCTTGGGTGACTCAGCCCAACCCACCTCACAGGATTGTTGTGAGGAAAATAGGAGAATCATGTGTTGGATATGTTCGCCACCTTGAATTGTTTGTAAAAATAATAAAGGGTGATACAAAGTGGATCAGATTGTTTCTACCCACAATAGCCATTACCTTGAAAGGCTTCCACCAAATACATGTTTAAATGAGTGCAAAAAACCTAGAGGTAATCTAGGTAAGTGTAGGTAATGACATTTGTTCAGCGACCCAAGTTATGCTTTATGAAGGAACAACTTGTGACCAAAGTTCTGGCCACTGGACGCATGATCAAAATTCCAGAGCTTGGCAGCCCACTTATACTTACAACCGCAGTGGTGCTACAAGTTCCCACACCTGCTTATCTCCCTTCATCTCTGCCTCTTTGGCCACCCTCCATCTGTGAAGCCTTCAGAAATCTTACCAAGGCTTGTGGCTGGATGACAAAGAATGGCTTGGCTTGACCTGGGTTTGTGGTAAACAACAATTCTTGGTTTAGAACTGTAATGGGGAGTTGCTGTTGCAAGTTGGTGCAGTCATGTGAAATTTTGTTTTATAACCACACACAATAGCAATCCCAGTCACAACTGGTGTACCTGCAATGCCTTTGATTCGTGTTTTGGAGAAGGGGTGGTAACTCATCAATGGTGGTAAGAAAATAAGGTAAAGGTAAAGGTTCCCCTTGCACATATGTGCTAGTTGTTCCCGACTCTAGGCAGCGGTGCTCATCTCCGTTTCAAAGCCAAAGAGCCAGCGCTGTCCAAAGATGTCTCCATGGTCATGTGGCTGGCATGATTAAACGCCACTTCCATTTTTACATGCTGTCAGACTTCTAGGTTGGCAGAAGCTAGGACAAGTAACGGGAGCTCACCCCATTACGCGGCACTAGGGATTCGAACCACTGAACAGCCAACCTTTCGATTGACAAGCTCAGCGTCTTAGCCACTGAGCTAATGAGTACTATTAATGAGACTGGGGCCCCGGGCATATTCTTTCAGGTTGCTGACGTCCTTTAAGATGTATTTTCCTTTGAGGGAATCCTATCAATGACAGTTACTCCTCTGTGGGAAGGGAAAAGAGACAACTTCTATTTTAATATAAATAAAGAGAGGCTGTTTCTGTTGCATGATGCCTCTCCCAAGATGGAGGAATCCCCCAATTTAGCAGCTGTTTCTTCAATCTGAGGTAAAATCATAGAGCAGGAAGGGACTTTTTGGAGGTCTTCTAGTCCAAGGTTGCATTAAGTGGTGGATTTGCAGGCATTTAACATAGTCATCAGATTCTTACAGTAACAGAGGGCAGTAAGGGGGCTTGTCCAGTAGAGGAATTCTATGCCACTATAAAAAGCTGTTATTTCTGGTTGATGACCAATTTGTATGGACTAGTATTCCAATCCCAGATTTTTTTATTGGCCCCTTCTTTCCAGGCTAGATCCATCTTTCTAGTCTCAATAGAAGTAAGGCTGTATTTTAGGGGTCATTTTTCTAGCTTGCCACTGTTATTCAGCATATATTTTACCTTTTCAAGTGAAAGAACTAATCTAAACATGTTGGTATTTTAATCAGAATATATTGGCATCATATTAAAGAAAATATGAATTGACACTAGGAAAGCACCAGAAGGGCAATGAAAATTATTTCCACCCCTGCAATAGAAGACAATAGTTTCTAGAGTAATGAAGCCAGCAGCAGACATTAATATTATCCTAAGGAGCAATCCTTATTCTCCTCCCTGCACTTCGCTCTCGCTTTTATTTGAAGTTCGCGCTGGTTCCACTAGTCGGCCTCAGCTACCCAACAACCTCTCCCGCTTGGCAAAGGGCGAGCGTTGCCATCGAGCCAGTGCGCGAAGAAGAGGGTTGGAGCCAAAAGGCCGGAAACCCGAAGTCGGACCGCGGAAATCCAAGGACGGTTCGCGATCATGTCTCAGTTATCGCTGGCTGTTGGTGGGTGCTTCTGTTGGCTGCTTTTATGTTTTCTCGCCTTAGGAAACAGAGCTCCTTTTTTTTCTGCTCAATCTCGTGAAATTTCCCTCATCGATCAGCTGCCCATTCTCTTTCGAGCTAGAGGAATCGGAAGCCAAGCAATGGGTTACTTCTTAATTTCTCGTTTTAAATTTAATACACTTATTTCTTTTTCATCCAGGTAACATTGTCAGGAGGCTGGACAAGCGCATTTTTTCGGTTGCACGTGCTGCTAAAAGACCGTATTCTATAACCAATAGGCTGTGTTGCAAAACTGAGAAGGCCGATGAAAAAAACCCGCATTTCAAAGAACCAGGTAAAGTTCATAATTCATAGTTTTTTGACGAACCCTGTGTATGCTTCGTTGATTTATGCCCCAAAATGCAGTCAGCTGCTTTTTCAGACTTGGAGAGTTTGATTTATTTGCGAGATTAATAGCCTGCGTTTCCGGGAACTTCTGCTCTTTAGTTCTACTAAGATCTGTGTTGCAATTAAATTTGGTTTTGATCAGGCTTTTAACTTGGAACTGATGAGAAAATATTAAGGGCCTAAAGAGTATGAATGGAAGTTGACACATCTGTGGGTTTACACAGTATGCCAACCAAAATGTGATTGCTTGTTTTTTTTCTTTCTTAGTATGTTATGTGAACTCAACCACTGTTACTAAACCATGATTTTTATAGCTTGTGGTGTATCAATCCAGGTAATTGGTTTGTTCTGGTTAGATGGACCATGGGTTATGTTTTTGGATGAACACAGCCAGTAGATGACTACATTGTATGCTCTCCTTAGATTTAAAAATGTATATGTAAAAAGAAAAACTCCAATTTTAGGAAGTTGTATGTATGTACCAAACTCCCATACCCAAACCATTCAGAGCAAATTTTTAATTTGCCCCTCAGAAAAAAAATCGTCAGTTTGGTGTAGTGGGTAAAGTGGGTAAAGTGTCAGGAGACCATGAGTTCCAGTTCCAGGTTGGGCACAAAGTCAGCAAGATGACCTTGGGCCAATCCCTCTTAGTTGTAGGAAATAGGCAAGGACAAGCCATTTCTGAAATCTTGGCAAGAAAAATTCAGGGCGTTTTCCAGGAAGTCACAGATGTCAAAATTGGCTTGGGTTTTTTTTGCCCCTTTTTTGTTTTGTGCTGTAAGGAATTCACATTCCAGAAATATATGTATAGAGCTAAGCACTGTCTTAAACGTTGTACAAAAGTTGACATAGGGATGTCAAAACAAGATACTAAACATACTTAAAATTTAGTTAAACAGAGTGGACCAATAATATACAGTCATCCCTGTATGTAGATTCTGGGATGGCAGGGATGGTGTCATTCTTTTTGGAAAAGAGGATATATTAAATTAGAAACAAGGCATTTTTCTGTGTTGGATTTCTGTATCATTCCCTTGACTGAAGTATTTGAGAATATCAAGGAGTAAATATTTATTAATAGCTGATAAGAAGGGGCCACTTAGGCATACAATTCAACTCTTTGCTTTATGTGTGAATCCAAATTAAACATTCCAAATAGTATGTCTCTGCTTGAACAATCCAGTAAGGGAAAACCACTACATCAATGGGTAATTGATTTCAATGTTGAATTGCTCTATTAGCAGATAGGAGGAGGAAGGAGTAGGTATGTGCGCCAGCCTGAGTTATTTATAAAGGCCAACTGGGTGGGTGTGGCCAGCTTGACACCACTCACAGGGTGTGGCCGACTGTAGGCATGGCTGACTGGGTCGGCATGGCCAGCTTGACACTACTCCCCAAACTGCTGGCATGTTTCCTCTTCCCACTGGGTAGACCGGGCCGAAGCCATGCTGGTCCGATGTGTCCTTTTCGCACTCGGTAGACTGGGCTGAAGCCATGCTGGCCTGATGTTATCTCTTCGCATTGGGTAGATCGGGCCGAAGCCATATCTTGATTAATGGTTACAGCAAAAATCAATGATTATATGAGTGGCTTAAATTTTCAAAATGTTGATTTCATAAAGTTTGAGAGAATGTAAGGCTTCCCCCTTCCTGCATAATGACTATATAGTGCAATGGCACCCACATAATTCCTTCTCCTAACTCTGATTATTCAGCAGTAAGACTTTTTTCTAGGGAAGTAAGCAGAGATTTAGTTGCAATGTAAACTTTTTTCAAACTAGCAATTGCAATATAAGCAGGTGTGCTTCTGCTATTTTACACAGGCTCCATTCTCAGAGGAGTTAGCAGGTTTGATATTTTGAATCTTATTTTTAGTGATTTATGTTTTGAATCCAAAAAGCATATACAGGTCACCCTCAACCTACAACCATTTGTTTAGCAACTGTTTGAAGTTAGAGTGGCACTGAAAAAAGTGACTTACAACTGGTCCTCGCACTTAAAACTGTTGGAAGAAATATCCTTCTGGGTTCTGCTCCAAGTGGGGAAACAGACACTGGAAACATGGAGACTGCTTGGA
>JANHZT010005414.1:3249-13584 GCA_032468215.1 Stegonotus admiraltiensis
AAAATTCTGACTGGCCCCGCCCCCATCTATTCTCTGCCTCCCAAGTCCCAGCTGATCAGGAGGAAATGGGGATTTTTTGCAGTAACCTTCCCCTGGATTGGGGACGGGATGGAGATTTTACAGTATCCTTCCCCTGCCACACCCACCAAGCCATGCCCACCAAGCCAAGCCACGCCCACCAAGCCACACCCACAGAACCAGTAGTAAAAATTTTTGAAACCCACCACTGATTCTGAGGCCATCCACCCACCAATCAGCTTTTTTCTTATTTTCCTCCCCAAAAACTAAGGTGCGTTTTGTGCTGCAGTGCGTCTTATAGTCCAAAAAATACGGTAAGTCTAATTCTTTCCAAGGGAAAGCTGCCAGACTTGGGAGATTCCTTTATTATAGGCAGAACATAATAAAGTAGTTAGCTTGAATTCTGTATGTGTAGATCTGATTGTTCCTGCCTTGTTATAGGACAATAACAGCAGGGATGGGATTCAGCCGGTTCAGGAGAACCAGTAGTTGTGACCTGCAAGTGGGCTGGGCCCGCCCCCCTTCCTCCCCCTCCCAGGCTATGCAGTCCTATTTAGCTGTGTTTTTTAAGCAGCACGCATGCGTGCAAGTGCATGTGAGAGCAAAGTGCACTCGCTGATATTTTTGGTGCTGGGGCGACCCGTTTGTTGATTCATGTGCTGCCCACCTCTGAATAACAGTCCTATAATACTGTCTGTTAGTATATTCACAAATTTTCTATTCATTGTTTCCTCTCTTTGCTTCTGTGTTTTGCCAACTGATCGGATGTGTAATCCAAACCAGTCAGAGACCTGTGGTAAATAAAATCAAGGATTTGTGAACCTTTGTCCCACAAAAATCCCTGAAAATTATTGAAAGGAATTGTAATCCTCTAAAAATATTCATTGAAGTGTCTCTTTCAGGTCTCAGCTTGTTTATGTTTGTCATGTCATGAAACCTAGAAAATCTGATTGACCAGAAACAGTTGTAAATATGTATGTGTGTTTGAAGAGCAATTACTTTCAATTCTTTAAAAATTGATGTTGATCAACCAGAAGACCATCTGTTTCTCTTTCTAATAGTTATTAAATCCCAGTAGTTACCTCCAAACGTTCAATCTTCATTCAGTTTCCTTATACTTCAAAACCTAATAATTTGTTAGATTGGGCATGTGGCTATGTAGCAGTGGTGAAATGTAAAATTTGTTACTACTGGTTCTGTGGGCGTGGCTTGGTGGGGGAGTAATGTGACTGGATGGGTGTGGGCAACTTTTTTTTTTACTTTTAAAAGCATTTTTTCTACAACCTCTTCGGCCGAAGAGGTCATAGAAAAAAATGCTTTTAAAAGGCTCTGATGATCCCAGCTTCGGCCAAGAGGTTTTAGAAAAAATGCTTTTAAAAGTTTTTAAAAAAATCCTCTGATGATCAGCTGGGCATGTGGGGAGGCAGGGATTTTTGCTACCGGTTCTCCGAACCACCCACTGCCATTGCTACTGGATTGGGCGATCCGGTCCGAACCGGGAGCATTTCATCCCTGCTATGTGGGTTATTAGAATGGGCAGCCCAGTGGATCAAACCACCTTCTCAGAAGTTTGTGATCTCACATGCCTAGATAGTCAGGTTGACACAGACAACTTATGGTCAAAGATTACCTTTTTCTAAGGGGACTGTATTGGATCTTGATTCTATACATTCTTGCTAGTTCAGACAAGATGCTGGTCCTAACTTCCAAAGCTAGACCATATATGGCAAGTCAGTTAGATCTCACTAGATGCTTCTTGGGCCCAGATCATTGCTCAGATATATTTGGTTATATCAAGTACATTATTAGGGCTGTAGCCAAAAAAGTCTTGTCATCAGTTCAAAGTACACTTCCTTTCAACTTTCTTAGGCGGCATCATCATCATCATCATCATCATCATCATCACCATCACCATCATCATCTTGGTTGATTGTTCTCCCTGTCAGAAAATTTCTCCTTATTTCTAGGTTGAATCTCTCCTTGGTCAGTTCTTAGATATCTTGAATGCATGACTTCAGACATAAATTTACCAAGATCCTGAAGTCAGCTCATGCATTTTCCTCCCTGTATGTTTTTTTACTGACAGTTTTATCCATTATCAGGATATTCTGCACTCGTGTAACCCAATTTCTTGGTCTTAAATAATAAAATTGTAGCAAGCAGCAGACTCGTAGCAAGTCAGAATTCAACCAATAATAAATTCATGATAAGTGTGCATTAGCAACAGCCCTCATTAGCACTCCTAGCTTTATATTAAGAAATCCACCACAGGTGAATGCAAGTTAACTGTAATACAAATCAATCAGCAATAAAAAAAATCCCCTTGTTATATTAATATGAAGAAAAACTCCCATCAGGCCTTATTATAGCCTTTATAAGACAGTTTTCATTATAAATCTATGATGCTCTTATTCACCTTTAAAACAGAAATGGGATAATAGATTAAAACTGTTATCTTTAAAAAACACTTTCTGGGCCTTTTCTAAACTGCACAATATTACAGGAAAACCACAAAGTATGAATGAACCACAGTGGCTTTTGTGGGACTAACGACAGATTAGTTTAAATTAGAGAGCAAAGCTCACATAGGTTGGGCACTGTTGGCAGAAAAACATAGGAATAAGAAAACCAAACTTCTTGATTTAGATATCAAGAAGGCTGGAATGTAGTAGACATATTTGTTCATGTTTATATCTCCTTAAAGATCTTTAAAGCATTGGAAAAGTAGAGTTCATTTTGGTGTATGATTTTTTTTTAATTATAACTTTCATATATTTGTTTTTATCTATTAATTATATTTCAATTTATCCTTTGTTCTAGTGTACTAGAGTGATATATAAAAAGCATAAAGGCAAAATATGCTAAACTATAGTACAATGGAGTACTATATATGTTACAATACGGTACAATTCCTAAAGTTATAAGTTATTAAAATAAATTAGAGGCATAAAAACAACTGTGTGTAGGAGAATGTGAAAGCACAGGATTTAATTCAGGACAATTTAAAATAATTTAACCTATTTGGAACAGCATCCATAATGTCTATCATACAGATTTAAATATGTTAAAACTGGGTCAGTTCCTACCTTGTCATCTACTGTAGGTAAAATAATATTTAAAAATATCATTTAAAAAAAATAACATTTCTCAAGTTAGGAATTTATCCCTTGTGTGCGTGTCATGCTTCCTGGTTTCGGACAGACGGTTCCTGAGAGGCTGACACACTGCTGTAAATATTTTGCAAAGCTTTGCATAAGTCAATCTTTGCATACATTGGAATTGTCTACCCTACCCAAAACAAAGTTTATTTATTTATTTATTTATTTATTTATTTATTTATTTATTTATTTAGTTAATTTCTATACCGCCCTTCTCCCGAAGGACTCAGGGCGGTGTACAGCCAACAATAAAACCTAACAATATCAAGATAAAGCAATAAAGCATATGTCAGTGGTGGAATTCAAATTTTTTTACTACTGGTTCTGTGGGTGTGGCTGGGTGGGCGTGGCTTGGTGGGCATGGCAGGGGAAGGATACTGAAAAATCTCCATTCCCTTCCCACTCCTGGGGGAAGGATATTGCAAAATCTCCATTCCCATCCCACTCTCAGGCCAGCCAGAGGTGGTATTTGCCAGTTCTCTGAACTACTCAAAATTTCCGCTACCAGTTCTCCAGAACCTGCTGAATAGCACCCTTGGTATATGTGCAATACCTGAAAGTGCAGAGTTGAAGGACTTACCAGTAATTGCTAGATAAGAAAGAAGGAGAAGAGATGGCATTACAGTATTGAAGACTATGTGGATAGCAAGAATGCTGGGGAAACTGCAGAAGTGAAATGTTCAGGCTGATCAATCTTCCTTATTTGATGACCTTATTAGTGGCCTTTTTTTCTCCTTGTACAGCTCTATAACATACAAGTATATTGTCCATTCCTTTGTCTGTCCCTCAAGAAGCATAGGGCATTGAGGACCACTTTGGCAAACTATGCTGTTGCCAATGCAGTCTCATCAGATAGGATTTGATTACCTCTTGAACATCATTAGCATTGTCTTCATCTTCAAATGCTTGGAAAGCTGTGCAGCTTTTTTTCTATCACCCTTTGTGTGTCTCTTCACAAGCCTATTTCTCTTTTGTATCTAATGCCTATCCACATCTTCTACATAATTATTGTATTTGCCTTAAAACTTGCAATGACTTCTTCTGACCATGGATTACATAAGTGATATACAATGTTTAAAACATGCCTGAAAGAGGTAATAGTCTAAAAGGGCAGGACTGCCAAGAGCATTATTGATTACAAACAAAATCTTGAATGGGATCTCCTGTATTATCCATTGTTTTTCTAACTTGGGAACAAAACTACCAATGAATCAATCTTCAGAAAATGTTGTTGTGATCTAAACAGTAAGATCTGAATGACATTACACAACAGGTGCAGTGGTTAGACTGCAATATTGCAGGCCACTTTTGCCCATTGCCAGGAGTTTGATCCTGACCAGTTCAAGATTGACTCAGCCTTTGATCCTTCTGAGATTGGTAAAATGAGGACCCAGATTTTGGGGGGCAATATGCTGATATTTGTAAACCACTCAGAGAGTGCTGCAAAGTACTATGGAACAATATATAAGTGCTATTGTCAGCCCTGGAGGCCATCTTTTTCTTTGGATCTTCAGGGCTGCCACACTTAGTGCTGTGGGAAAGTGGGAGGGGGTTGCATGGAGTTGGTAGAGTTATTTAGCCATAACAACATTATTTTCTCTGAGAGTCAAGGACATTCAGCCTGCACCTGGAATGGCATGACTGTGAGGCATCTCCAGTTGGGGTGGTGGATTGATTGGACCATGTGATGGACATGTGGGTGCAGGGAAAGGGACTTTGACTTTCCTTTGGGTGGGGAAAACCTAGGAGCTTTCAGATTCAGGTTTTCCCAGATGTGCCAATATGACATCTCTAATAAAATGGAACCTTGAGGAACTGCCTGCCTCAGTCTTCTGTCGTTGGGGG
This sequence comes from Stegonotus admiraltiensis, assembly GCA_032468215.1. Classification (NCBI taxonomy): domain Eukaryota; kingdom Metazoa; phylum Chordata; class Lepidosauria; order Squamata; family Colubridae; genus Stegonotus; species Stegonotus admiraltiensis. The sequence continues at coordinate 8,271 of JANHZT010005414.1, forward strand.
TGTTACTTGGAACCGTGACAGCTATTACTATAACTAATAATCTAAAATATACAACTATTTTCTGTGCTGAAAAGGGATGTATGGATTAGTTGATTGTTTTATTCCATATTCTTTTATATGCCAGATCCATCCTGTTTCTGCATAAATCTAAAATTTTCTTTTAGGCACACAATATTTCACATTTTTTTAACAATCCTTTTCAAAAGTAATAATTCAGTATAACTTTACTCTCAGTTATGCTTGCATTTAAATAAAAAAAACTTATCACTGCATTTACAGGAATATGAGAATTTTAAGATAACTCTTCCAATCTGCATATTATTTGAAGAAATGCTTAAAATGCAAAGGGACCGAAAACCTTAAGCACCAATAGTTTGGGGAGGTTAACTGGTATAAGGCTGGTTTGCTAGGATTTGGACATCAGCTTTTGAGAGTAAAAACAGTTCATACTCTGTTGCACAAAAGCTTCCATTGTGATGCTTTGTTTAAGTGCCCTGTGATCTTTCTGTTGCAATAGATGCATGTCAAAAGAGGGCTGTACAGATAATACTTTTGATGATATTTCAGTTGAAGCGCCTTTTCAAACCAACACCCTAGATTAAAACAGACTTCCCTATCTACAGAAGCTTAATTCACCCTTTAAAACTTAGTTTTAATTCCATAAAATTTTGCAATTGAAAATGATGAATATTAGTGGTGCAGTCTCAGAAAGCTCTACGATATGTAAAAATGCAGCTGAGTAGCTCTGAATGGGCCCACTCTGTGTATTTGCTTTCTTCAACTCCATTATTTGTTTCAGGAGCAGCATATGATCCCATCTTAAAAGCAGACAAAGCAAGAAGGAATGGATTCAATGATAATGAAGAAATGGAATTTTGGTTATAATACAAAGGGTTGAACAGTTCTTGGAAGCAGAGGTGTTGGGGGAAAAGTAACATTCTGCACTATATATCTACCTGCTGTACTGGGTCCAGATCATGTCATAGCAGTTTATGCCAATGTCACATAAATACCATGCCTATTTTCTGTGTATAAAATGTCAGAGCCATCCTTGGAAACTTAGTGCAAAATGTGGACAGCAAAACTGGGAGAGAGATCGATGGGATGACTATAGAGGGATTAATTTCATGCGGCTCATTTGCATCTCAACTGCCTTTGTGCAGATATTCTTAATGGAAAATGTATGTAGATTTTTTTTTACTGTATAGTCAAAGATATTTGAAAGCTGCCATGTTGAAAAGAGCTTTGAACTGCTTATTCAGATGTTTCTTAAACAAAAAAGGCATACTGTGCTACCAGATAGTTTTGAAGAATCCTCCTGCTTCAGAAAAGTTTTCCTGTCATATGTGATGGTGACATGGCTCCAGATGTCAGTCTAATTCTTTTGATCTTGATCTTGCTTTGCTTAAAGATGTCAGAGCCTTACTGAAATCAAACGGTTGTGTAGCTTCTGTATATGCTAGACATTTATAAGATCTCCAAGCCAAACTTATTTGACTTGGTAGGACAGTCAGTAAGAAGCTCAGTTATTGATCTAACATAGCTTTCCCCGATCTAGTAATTAGTGCATAGTGAAAATTCTGGGATGTACAATCCCAGTCTGTCTAAAGTATAAGGTTGTTCTAGCATTAATTAATTTAATACCATAATTTGTATTAAATTATTTATTCATTTCATTAACCGTATATTTCCGCATGGAAATGTCTACTGCTTATCTCTGTTATTTTTCTATCCTGCAGTTTTTGCAAACCATTCAGAACCACTTAGGTGAGATGGAGTAGAAATGTAATAAATAAATAAATAAAATAATAATTATTCATTTCTAAGCTTACAAAGGAATCTAGGATATGCAGGCAAGTAGAAAAGTAGCGTATTTTGGTGAGGAAATGAATACGCCACAGCACACCAGCATTTTAGAAATTTGTTATTTTAGGTTTTGAATAATATTTAATTATCAAGCAAGCACATCTAGAAATAGTACACTGAAAACTAGGATGTTTTAACAAGTTTTGTTATGCTGTGTTTATGAACAGGAAGAGCAGTTAATTCCTGAATAAATACATTTAACTACAATAAATAAATAAATAAATAAATAAATAAATTTTAAAGCAGCACATAAAGCATGCTATTAGCAGCAAACTCAGCAGGACAAACATTTACTTTCTGCCATGGTGTTATCTAAAAATCATTAGTGGAATTATGTTATTCCCAGTACGTCATGTTCTTATTAGTAAAGCTATTAAATCCATTCTGAAATATCCATTTAGAGTCCTCCTATAAATTGTATATTACAAGAGGTAGCTGCAAATTCAGGCAAATTCAAACAGATTGCATCAGATTCCCAGCCTCATTATGTGCTATGTTTGAGAGTCTACTCCCTCTGCCATGTTGTTCTTCTAAACAATGGTGGTAAGACATAAGGAAGTTGACAACAAGAAGCAAGCCTGTTTCCACAGCTAGGCCTTGACGGGCAAGGACAGCTATCCTGTTCTTTGATGCAATTTGATGCAAGATACTTTGAAGGCATTGCTTGATCAGTAAGAGCTAGTGCAGGGTTGTCAAAGTCATGTTGTTAGGGTGGCGTCATGGGACATGTCAGGACTTTTCCCCCTTTGCTAAACCAGGTGTGGGCGTGGCCAGCATATGATGCATCCGGCCTGTGGGCTGGAAGTTTGACAGCCCGGATCTAGTGAGTCAAGTAGCCTGTAATAGTCCCACATTTGACTTTTAGCTAAACGAAGGGAGACAAAACTACCTTCTTTCTTTCATATTTTGGGCATTGAAGACGATTTTAGAGATATGACTGAACAAACATTCAGTCTTGTAGACTGCCTTGTAGTCTTGTAGACTGCCACCATTCTGCTTTTGAACCTCTGTGATAGGGGTGTTGAAGTCAAGGCCCATGGACCGGATTCAGCCCATGGGGTGCTTAGATCTGGCCCACGGGACCACCTTGGAAACAGTGAAGGACCAGCCTGCAGTGCCTCTTCCAGTGAAAATGGAGTTTTTGAGGGTTATGCACAGCCCTCCTGGGCTCCATTTTCACTGATAAAAGGCTGCAGGATGTCAAGCTGGCCATGCCCACCCTAGCCATGTCCATTCGCCCCCCCCCCCAGGTGAAACACATGCCTGATGCAGCCCTCAATGAAATCAAGTCTGACACCCCTACTCTATGGCATTATGCAGTATATGGGTTAATTGAAGGCCATGCTAGATACATCTGTATATAGCGTTCCCCAACCTTTCCAGCTTTGTGGATGGGCGGGGGGAGAGGGAATGGTTCCGTGTGAGTGGTGGGTGAGTGCATTCTCACACATTCAGATCAGTGGTGAAATGTAAAATTTGTTACTACCAGTTCTGTGGGCATGGCTTGGTGGGAGGGGTAATGTGACCGGGTGGGCGTGGCCAACTTTTTTCTTGAACTTTTAAAAACACTTTTTCTACAACCTCTTCAGCCAAAGAGGTTGTAAAAAATGCTTTTAAAAGGCTCTGACGATCCCAGCTGAGTTGCCTGATTGTCAGAGGCTTTTTTTCTTTTAAAAGCAAAAAAAAATGCTTTTAAAAGAAAACAAAAGCCCCTGACGATCGTTCTGACGATCCCAGCTGAGCCGCGCAATCATCAGAGGCTTTTTTTTTTACTTTTAAAAGCATTTTTTTGGCCGAAGAAAAAATGCTTTTAAAAGTTTTTTTTAAAAAAAGCCTCTGATGCTCAGCTGGGCATGGGAAGCGGGCAGGGATTTTTGCTACCGGTTCTCCGAACTACCCGCTCTCTTCGCTACCAGATCTGGATCAAACCGGGAGCATTTCACCCCTGGTTCAGCTCCATTTGCACAAGCAGTGGTCATACCACCCACCGCACACACAAATGGAGCTCGTGCAAGTGGAGCTATGCATGTGTGTTTGCCCACCACTTCCGTGGCCAACCGGTATACATCTTTTTATATCTTTACTTGATAGAGATATGTGAAAACATTTGACAGTAATGTGCATAAAAGAAGACACTAAAATCTGTTCTATTTTACACGAATCATATATTTATCTTAATACAAATATGCAGATTGTACTTTAAACAAAATAGTCTGTTTGTCAAAACATGTTATGAACTGTGCTTAGTAGAAGAATCTAAAATATATTAATGCTGGTGTATCACTGTGGAAGTGCTATAACAATAGAGCTGTGATATTTTTTTTTAAAAGGAACTATGTTTAAACGGGATTTATCCTGAGCTCCTGAGCTCAGTTTCTAAAACTTTTAGTTTATAATAGCAACATACGAATCTGCCTGTGCTTCAAATTTTTCTCCCAAGGTATTTTTCACAATTGCTCCCTAAATTGAGTAATATGTTACTCAAGTACAACAAATGAGCTTTCTCAGCAGTGATAGCTCCATTTTTGAACACTTTTCCTCTCATTAAGGTTTTACAATCTTTTCATTGTAAAGGAAAAAAAAATTCCGGGAGAAGGAAAAAAAACCTCTTCATTTTTTATCAATCCGTAGAACCCCACTATACTCACTATAATCTATATTATTTATTCTGCACCTCATCTTTTTTTTTATTTGCTGTTTGTTATGCATGAAAATGTAGACAAAAATGCTTGAAAAATTAAATCAAACAAGTCTCCTTCAACTCCCAGTGGCTAAATGGACACATTCATATCATATATATTTTTGTCACAATAATATGGAAACAATTAGTCAATGTCTTCTTGTGGGCTGATTTTCAAATTTTCGTATGAGCTTATAGTTCTGTTTTCCTTGGAGGAGTCCTTTCTACACACAGATGGTTTGTGCAGATGGCTGGCAGAAAAGAGGAGCCATGAAAAGAAGTGACACTCACTTTCTGTTGTTGAAGTGGAGTGGCAGAAGTCACCATTATCAAAATGTAGTGTCCAGTTGAGGCTGATAAGAAGTGCCACCATGGCAGGTCAAAGAGATGAGCCAGTGCAGGGCAGATCAGCATGGCCCATGTCCTCCCACCCCATCCCAATCCTGGTAAGCAATACTTTAAAGTGCTGATAGTACATTCCTTGGGTCTTATTAAATTGCCCTTGGTCTATTGCAGGGGTGTTAAACTCAAGGCCCGGGGGCTAAATCCAGCCCACGGGGTACTTAGATCATCTGCCCCATGGGGCTTCCCTGGAAATGGTCTCTGGTGCTTCTGCCAGTGAAAACAGGTTCTCAAGCTCCATTTTTGGCTGCCATGGCCTCCTGCAACCCTCTGCCAGTGAAAATGGAGGCAATAGATACAAACTTAAAGTGAACCGCTCCAGATTCGATCTCAGAAAATATGACTTCAGTAACAGAGTTGTTAATG
>JANHZT010005414.1:64011-76988 GCA_032468215.1 Stegonotus admiraltiensis
GTTTTTTAACAACCGGTTCTCTGCCCTAATGACCTGCTGGGTAGACATGCCTGGGGGGGTGGGTGTCATGTACTACTCTTTACTATCTAATCCCAAGGAAGAAGCTGATTTTCTTGAGCAATTCCAAATTCAATAAAGGGATAGATGGAAAATTTCATTGAATAAGGTGAAAGAAAATCTAGTCAAGACAAAGGGTATTGAAATCAATCCCAATGACATTACAAGATAGCCCCTTTGTCAACTTATGGGATTCTGCACGGTAAGTGAACATAAGTGATTTCATTCACAAAATGGTTATAAAAACATAGAAGATGGAACTTTGTATTTATTTTGGAAATCCTATGAATTTCCATTGGTTCACAGATACAGAACAGACAGTTCCAAACTTCAGTAATGTCTCATGTCATCCTCAACTTATGATGACCACAATTGAGCCCAAAATTTCTGTTGCTAAGTGAAACATTTGCTAAGTGAATTTTGCCCCATTGTATGACTTTTCTTGCCATGGTTCAGTGGTGGGATTCAACTGGTGTAACAACCGGTTCCCTCCACACATGCGCAGTTCGTTTGAAAACAGCTCTAAAAATTACATTGTACTGCAGCCCCAGTGAGTAAAACAGTTGAGACCCGGCAATCCGCTCTGCCACGCCTATCAGCTGGGCTTCAAACAAAGGAAATATAGGTCGGCATAGCGCAGGGGTGGTAATTTGACCATTGAATAAGGTCAAATTAAATCTAGTCAAGACAAAGGGTATTGAAATCAATCCCAATGACATTACAAGATAGCCCCTTTGTCAATTTATGGGATTCTGCACAGTAAGTGAAAATAAGTGATTTCATTCACAAAATGGTTATAAAAACATAGAAGATGGAATTTTGTATTTATTTTGGAAATCCTATGAATTTCCATTGGCTCTCACATACAGAACAGACAGTTCCAAACCTCAGTAATGTCTCATGTCCCTTTACTATTTTCCAGAAGGTGTTTAAAATTAGCTTCATAATTAAATTTATACAATAAGGAAAGGGAAAATGAAATGAAGCATGTCAGCCAGCTCTAGAGGCAGCTCATAGCTGATTAGAACAGAAGGTTGAACTGTCTTAATACAAAACTTTGAATGGCATTGACCTGTTATCCATTGCAACATCTGATTTAGGAAAGAAAACAAAGGATTTGCTTCTCCCAAATAGGAGTTGTGCCTGCAGTACTGAGGCTTAGATAGCTTTGGAAGGCATCCAGAAAGTGATTCTGCCACTTCTTCTCTCACAAAATACCTCATTTCATCCTTTGCTTAATTTTATTGTTAGCAGGGGTGGGTTTCAAAAATTTTAGCAAGGGTTCTTTGCCTGGTTTCTGCATGGGTGTGGCCATGGTGGGCGTGGCCTAGTTGGCCTCCTGTACCACAGCTGGGGGGGACATTTTTGCCATCCCCTGGCTCCAGAGGTTTTTCTCGAGCCTCCCGGAGGGTGAAAACAACCTCCCCAGGCTCCGGAGGCCCTTCCCGAACTTCCAGAAGGCCCATTTTTTGCCCTCCCTGAGCCTCCACATCCACCCTGCACTTACCTGCATCCAATATGGGATTGGGATTTTGGGGATTTGGGGGTTTGGGGGAGTGGGATTTGGGGGTTCTCCGAACTGCACAGAATCTTAGCTAGAGGTTCTCCAGAACCCCTGCGAACCCCCAGCAGCCCATCCCTGATCGTTAGTCACACTGACAAAAAAATTTTTGCACTAAACTTTGCATATAATATATTTGCCCATATATTTCTAAAGTGTCCATTTTTATTTGAAATGGACACTATTTCTAATGTGCATACTCTTTTTCAATCAATTGTTCTCTAGAAAACCTTATATGAAACTGGGAAACTGGATGAAAATTGTCCAGTAGGGTGGCTTCTGAAGAAAGGGGCAGACCATGGCCTCCTTAAAGGGTGTTGGGAACACTCCCTCCTGCAGTGCACTCACTCAGAAGTTACCATCCTGGAAGCTTTCAAGAACAAGGAGGGACAGGGATCTAATAAGGAAGAAGTTCTGCTAACAGCCCCAAGGACCCTGTCCACTTCCTCAGGTCCAACAGGATCAAACTGCTCCCAGATAACAGACAAGTCCATTCCCTGGGCATCTCTAATGGGCCTTGCACCATACTTGGACTCCAACCGAGAGCAAACATGAATGATTTTTTCTGTTAGGTGTTGCACAAACTTCTTCATGTGGCCCTGAATAGGATCATCTGAGCCCTTCTTCTCAAGAAGGGACAAGGTGACGTTGAACAGGGTCATTGAGTGACACTCTGCAGATGCAGTAAATGTGGAGAAATACTGGCATTTTGCTCTTACTACTATATGGTAGGCTATAATGGAAGCTTTAACCTGTATTTGGTTAAAGTTGTTAATTAATAAGGTACTTTCAATCTCACAAGTAACCTGTCACTGCATTAACATATGGCTTTGCCCTCCCTCGCCCCCCACCCCAGCCTTACCCTAATTTAAATGCTATATCAGTGTAGCCACTCTTTGCATCTGAAGAAATGAGCTGCAGCTCAAGTAAACCGATACCTTTAAAAAAAATGTTGATGGAAAAGATGCTGCCAGATTTCTCCTGATTTGGGGAGGCAGATCCATCAAAGTATTTTGGCAAAAAAAAACCAATTTCTTCTTCTGAGATAGTTTTTAACTTCTCATTCCACTCTGCAGATCTCACATTTCTAGTTGTCTCCCAGTCAAGTACATGAGGTACAATGGTACTTACTGTATTTTTCAGTGTATAAGACGCACCAGAGTATAAGACGCACCGGAGTATAAGACGCACCTTAATTTTGGGGGAGGAAAACAAGGAAAAAAGTATTTTACCTCTGCCTACCAGCATTTAAGGTGGCTCCACCCTCCTCCTCCTCCTCCTTCTGCAAGCGAGAGGCGCAGGGACTACTCACTTTCCCCCAAAGAGACCCCTCGCATGCTCTAGGGGGAGGGACAGAGCACAGCCTGAGGAACAAACCTCTTCGGGATGGTCTGGGGGGGGAGGGGAATCTGCCTGGCAGCTTCGGGAAACAAGGCGGGTGCCATGATTTGCGGCTGGTCACCCCTCTGGCAGCACTGACTTCACTCCCCAGCAATGTGACGAGCTGCCGCCGCTGCTGCCTAAGCCCTCTCTGTGCCCAGGAGCCAAGCCGAGCTGAATGGGAGCCCCTAAAGGGAAACATTCCTCCTTTCCAGCCATCACTGCCCGGATTCCCCAATGCCATTCTCAAGAGCTGCGCTTCAGGTGGTGGCCAGTTCCCCTACAATGTGCAGTGGGGAACTGGGAAGTGCTTTGGATTTGGGGAGGAGATTGTAGCGCAGCTGCCTGAAAGTGTTTTTCTGCACATTGCAGAGCCACGTGCCCCCGTCCTCCTTCTCAGCAGACTCAACTTCTCTTTCCTCCTGGCCAGATCCGCCGCCTGAAACACAGTGCACTTTTTTTTGTCTCTGCAAACCCCATGTTTGGAATTGGGAAGGGGATCGTGGGTTCGGGAGGCAGACCGTCCTGAAGAGGGAGGGTTGTTCCTCAGGCTGTGCCCCGACCCAGATCCCTGCCGCCTGGAACTGGCAGAAAATGGCCGAAGGATGGGGGCCGGCGGGTGGGCAGGGCTACATTCGGGGTATAAGATGCACCCAGATTTTCACCCCCTTTTTGGGGGTAAAAAGGTGCGTCTTATACACTGAAAAATACGGTAGTTTTCAAGACCAGTCAGGGACAGTTAGATATTGTGAAATACCTTGTAAATAAAAGGTGCAATTACAAATATAAAAAGGTGGTGTCTCGATTACCTGATATTAAATTGTTCCAAGGTTCAGGAATCCAGAAACCTTTTTTTTTTCTGCACTGCAAAGAACATTTTTCCATTATACCTTTTCAGTCATAAACTCTGAGCTGTAATTTACAGCATAAAACTGTTATATAAGCAGTCATAGCCTCACCTTCTCTCTCAAATCATAGAGCAATTTCCAGATTGTGGCCATGAAATGCAGTCAGGCATATCATGTTAGGAATTGTCAGAAGTAACTTTCTGAAAGTCCAAAAACTGGATTGTTCAGGATTCCCCTCCGCCTCCCCCCCAAAAAAAGCCAGTCCAGGAACTTAACTGGTGCATGATTCAAGACAGGAAGAAGGGGAAAATAATAATGAACTCATAAAGTTCTGTGCCTCAGGTTATGGTGGTCTGTGCAAATCAATCTCATTCAATTCAAATGGGAGAGTTGAAATTTGAAGAGAGTATGATTCAATTCAAATTTGTGCCTCAAGATTTGAGGGCAATTGATTTGATCTGAGGTGCTTTGAGATTCAAGATTTGATTCCGGAGAAAGAAAGATTCATCTATATGCTCTAATGAGGAAGCTTCAAAATGCCTGAATTTTCAGTTTTTACCTAATAGCAGAGATAGCAACCCTTTAAAGAGCTATTCTCTCTCCTGAATCACATTTAGGAAAAGATATTGGCATGAGGAAAAGACAACACAATAACCTCCAAACTGTCTAGTAGACAGCCTCAAAGAAATACACCGAAGAAATGTTGGAAAAGGGTTCACTCAAAAAATATAAACTTTCAAAAACTGTTTCAAAAATAAGCCCAAATTCTTCTACAATTATTCTGATTTTTAGGGTGCCAGGCTTGGAATGACCCTGAAGAATGTCCATTGACTTTCCCTTGTGAGATGATATTGCTTGTTGTCTCTTATCAATGGGATTTCTAGGGTGCCAGGGGAATGGTATAGCTAGTTGGTGAACATGGCTTCTTCTGGAAAAGATTTCTTTATTGTCTGCAGGACTCTGTTGTAGCAAGTTTGTGCCTTGCTGGCAATAATCTATATTAGTTAATTAGCTAATGGAAGTAGCAGCAGCAGGGTAAGATACATCACAGTGATAGGAAAGCCACCGAACAAAATGGCAATTGTAGCTATGTTGCTTTAAAGCAGCAAAAGTTTGGGCCAACATTAGGGTTAAGCTGGCACCCATTCATTCAAAGTTGAAGGAGGTAAATCTATTCCAACTGTACAGAATGTTTTAAATTCATATTCACAGTACCCAAGTCATAAACCAAACTCTCTGTTGTTTTGGTAGGGCGGCCATAGAACGCTCACCTTTTATTATCCCAAGAGTAAGAGAGCAAAGTTAAGGCTTGTAGTTGCCACAGTAAAAAGTCTGAGAGCTGAGAAAGTGACAGCATCAGCCCAACAGATGTTTGCATTGGGTATAGGCCATTACAAGAGAAGAGAAGTTGCCAATTGGTGGTGATCTCCATTTCTAATCTGACTGCCCCATCCTGAATTACTAGCACTCTTGGTCTGAAGATGTTGATGATTCACTCCAGATCACTCCCTGATAACACCACCTGCTTCCACAATTTGGCAGTGGATGAAGCAGCAGTCTGGCATGTATCACTGAATGAAACCTGACTGATGATGTTACCCTCTCTGAAATCTGCCAGCATATTTTGGGTCATTCAGCATGCTTGATGTCAAAGTCAGAGACCAGGGATGGTTTTGATTGTGAAGAGCCTCATATGGCCAGGGATAATGTCCCTGAGATTACAGGGTATGAGTAAATGATGATGATGATGATGATGATGATGATGATGATGATGATGATGATGATGAAAGGTTGGGTTGTGGAGAAAAAATGGAATCTTGTTGGTATACCAAACACTTTACTGCCTGCCAGGATTCCCTTCCCAGACTTCTCTTGATTAACCTTCAAGTGGATAGTACAGAATTGCTGCCTGAAGTTTTAAAAGACTTCAGCATTCATACCCTCCATGCTCTGTAAACACTTGAAGTTCATAACCTTCATTACAATCAAGGCATCTTATGGTAACCTTGGGTCTGATATAGGTAGGAGATGATACATTAGGTGTCTTAGAACAGATGTTGTGGTGCATCCACTTTGTAACTTTGTATCCAGTAAATCCAGTTTGTAAACCAGTAAACTTTGTTGTCTAGTCTCCAACTCTCCACTTTTGGGAAACTTTGTTGAGAGACAAGTGGAAGACCACTTTTTTACCTTAAAAGAAATTAATTATTTGGACACTTTTCAGTCAAGGTTCAGCCATGGGTATAGAACTGAGATTGTGTTAATTGTTCTGTTAAATGACCTGTGTCGAGACCTGGATGAGGGTAGTGCACCTTTCCTGAACTTCAGCAGTTGGACCACTTGTGAAGTTTGGAGATGGGAGGCACTGTTTTACAATGGCTCCTCTCCTTCTTTAGTGGGCCATTTCAGTCAGGGTTGGTGGGACATAAGAAGTCAGTCTGTGCTCTCTGATATATGGGCTGCTGTAGGAGTTGCTAAGTGAAACATGTGCTAAGTGAGCTTTGCCCCATTGTATGACTTTTCTTGCCTTGGTTCAGTGGTGGGATTCAACCGGTGTAACAACCAGTTTGTTCCACACGTGTGTAGTTCATTTCAAAACAGCTCTAAAAATTACATTGTACTGCAGCCCCGGTGAGTAAAACAGCTGAGACGCGGCAATCTGCGCTGCCACGCCTATCAGCTGGGCTTCAAACAAAGGAAATATAGGTCAGCATAGCGCAGGGGCAGGGCGGGAGGGCCCACCTGATCATTGGAGAGAATCGGTTCACTCTCAGCTGTTTGTCGGAGTTAGGGGTTCGCCCGAACTGTTCCAAACTGGCTGAATCCCACCGCTGCCATGGTTGTTAGGTGAATCACTGCAGTCGGTAAATTAGTAATGCTGTTGTTAAGTAAAACTGGTTTCCCCATTGAGCTTGCTTGTCAAAGGTCGCAAAAAGTTGATCACGTGACCCCTGGACACTGCAACCATCATAAATATGAGTCAGTTGCCAAGCATCTGAATTTTGATCACGTGACCCTGGGAATGCTGCATTGTCCTAAGTGTGAAAAATGGTGATAACTCACTTTTTTCAGGGATGTAACTTTGAACGGTCACCAAATGAATAGTTGTAAGTCGAGGACGACCTGTATTGCAATGTGCTTTAGCTGGGGCTGCCTTGGAAACTACAATTGATTCAGAATGGAGCAATGCCAGGGCTGAGCAATGCCTGACACTGGGAACATAACTGCAAGATACGGGAAAAACATGACACTGATTCTGAGGCCCTACACTGGCTGCTGATTAGATTCCAGATATAATTTAAAATGCTGGTTTTGATCTACAAATTCTTTCTGGCTTGGCACCAGGATATCTGCTGAGTCTACCTTCTCCAAAAGGAGTCAGCCCGACCTGTTAGATCGCCTGGAGAAAAACTCTTTGTTGTTTGTTGTCCCATGCTTCTGAATTGAGCTGAAGCCAGAAGCTTCTGCTTTTCTGTCAGTGCTATGGGAGTCTCCCCCTCCTTGGTTGGTTTTCAAGAAGATGTTAAAAACAGAATTATTTTTAGAGAGTGTTTGATCTGAATGAATGTATGTCCTCTTTTATTTCAATATATTTTCTTCTATTTTTTTTTTGCAATTTTTTTTTGATATTTTGTGCCTTTCAGTTTGGGCTTTTACAAATGCTACTGTATTAGTGTATACTCAATTATACCATAATATGTATTAATATTATTTTCTATATTATGTATCATAAAAGCTACCAAGGCAGATTGGATGGTGGCAGGATATACCGTATTTTTCAGAGTATAAGATGCACCTTTTTCAGGGGTGAAATGTAAAATTTGCTACTACCGGTTCTGTGGGCGTGGCTTGGTGGTGGTGGTGGTAATGTGACTGGGTGGGTGTGGCCAACTTTTAAAAATAAAACAACTTTTCAAATAATTTTTTTCTAATGCTTTGAAAAGCCTCTCTGCCGACCAGGGAACTCAGCTGGGATCGTCAGAGACTTTTGAAAGCATTTTTTTACCACCTCTTCGGCCAAGAGGTTGCAGGAAAAAATGCTTTGAAAAGCCTCTTTGAAATGATCCCAGCTGAGCTGCGCAATCATCAGAGGCTTTTTTTAAAAACTTTTAAAAGCATTTTTTCATCGGAAGAGGTTGTAGAAAAAATGTTTTTAAAAGAAAAAAAAAGCCTCTGATGATTGTGCGGCTCAGCTGGGCATAGTGGGTGGCGCAGAGATTTATGCTACCGGTTCTCCGAACCACCCACCACCATCGCTACTGGATCGGGCAATCCGGTCCGAAACAGGAGCATTTCACCCCTGACCATTTTTCCCCCTAAAAGTGGGTAAAAATTTTGGTGCGTTTTATAGACTGAATGCGGGTATTTTAGGCCTCCAAAACCCTTCATGCATCACATTTTCACCCTCCCAGGCTCCTAGAAGCACTCTGCAGTGCTCCGCACAGCCCCTTTTCATGAAAAACAGGGCCATTTTCACCAAAAACAGGGCCATTTTTAGGTTCCCAAGCCCTCCGTGCATCATATTTTCACCTTCTCTGGCCCCCAGAAGCACACTGCAGGCCAAAAACAGGCACATTTTTTTGCAAAAATGGGGCTTGCGGAGCACTGCAGAGTGCTTTTGAGGGCCGAAGAGGGCAAAAATGTGATGCACAGAGGCCAAAAACTATTTTTTTCTTGTTTTCCTTCTGTAAATTTAGGTGTGCCTTATAGTTCAGTGCGTTTTATAGTCCAAAAAATATGGTAAATGCAATGAATAAAACAAATGAATAGCTGCCTACAGTCTCCAGCCCAACCCAAGATGGCCCTTTAGCCTTTTTAAAGGAAATGTGCATGCCGCTATCTGTAGCTTATCAACCAGCTGAAATTGAGGCAACCTGAGGATGGCTTTAGGTTCTCCACTATGGAAGTTATGTTGTCTCTCCTATGTTGGCAATGCTGGAAGGTTCATGTATGTTATGGAGGTGACTGAAATGATGGGCTCCAGATTGACATACTTTTTTTTTAATTTGATTTATATGCCGCCCTTCTCCGGAGACTCAGGGCAGCTTACAATGCGTTAATTAATAGCCTTTATATTTTTGTATATTTTATACAAAGTCAGCTTATTGCCCCCAGAAACTGGGTCCTACTTATGCTCCAATTGGTTCTTTTGGCTTCCAGTGGCACTGCCTCCTTCCATTGGTCCCTGACCTGTTATCTAACCATTCTGTCCTCTTTTGGCTATGAGGGAGACCAAAAATTTGGCTTCCACAACTATTTTTTTTCTTTCTTAAAGGGTTGGACAACCAGTCAACTGATTCATCTAGAACAAGGTTGTCAAACTCAATTTCATTGAGGGCCACATCAGGGTTGTGTTTGACCTTGAGGGGCCAGGGGGGCCAAGGACAGCTTGACGTCCCCTGTGTAGGGGGCGCCTGTGGTGGCCCGAGTGCTCTGCCAGTAAAAATGGGCTCCAGAGCTCCGTTTTCGGCTGCAACGGCCTCCTGCATCCCTCTGCCAGCTAAAACGGAGCTAGGGAAGGATGCTCATTTTTGCTGGCAGAGGTACCATGGATCAGTCCTTTGCTGTTTCCAGGGCAGCCCCATGGACCAGATCTAAGCACCTTGTGGGCCGGATATGGCCCCCGGGCCTTGAGTTTGACACCCCTGATCTAGAGAATAGAATGTCTGCAATTATTTATTTATTTATTTATTTATTTATTTAGATTTACTTACTTACTTACTTACTTACTTACTTAACTACTTACTTACTTACTTACTTACTTACTTACTTACTTACTGTTGGACAGTATACTTGGTCTGTTGTGTGGATGTTTGGGTGGTTTAGTGGTGGAGAATTGTGATGGGTGGGAGTGTATTTGGGGATTATGTGTGCTGGACCTGGTCTTTGGGTGTTAAGTGAATTTCATTGTATGGGTATACTGTGTATACATATAGAATGACAATAAAGTTGTTGTTGTTGTTGTTGTTGTTGTTGTTGTTATTATTATTATTACAAATAACTCAAGAAAGCGAACAAACATCTTCCTATTTCCCTGCAACAATAACCCTGTGAAGTGGGCCGGACTGAGAGAGCCATTCCATTGGCTTTCATGGTTAAGGCAAGATTTGAACTCACGGCCTCCCCTTTCCAGCCTGATGCTTTAACCACTAGACCAAATTAATCTCCTCTGGCTACTCACTTCCTCTTTTCATATAATATTCTTAAATCAGTTTATAGCTTCCACAGTTAGATCCCTTTTTCAGATTCCAAATGTTCAACAGTACTTACCCAGCACCCATACAAATCTAGAGAACCATTACAGGCTATCCAAAATATTGATTGATTGATTGAGTACCATCAAGTTGTCTTTGACTTCAAGCAGCCACATAGAACTTCTCCATTATGATCTATCACTAACTTGTTCCTTAAATCTCCTAAGAGTGCACTTATATTATAACTGAGTCCATCCACCTTCCTACCGATTCTCCTTTTCTTCTCTTTCCCAACATTAAAGCCTTTTCGAAAGACTTGGAACTTTGTATAATATGTCTGAAATAGGATATTTGGAGGCTGGTGATTTGCACCTCAAGTGAGAACTCTGAGTTAATTTATTCAATGATCCATCAGTTTGTTTTCCTGGCTGCCCGTGGTGTTCTCAGGAGTCTTCTCCAGCACCAAAATTAAAAAGCATCAATAATCTTATCTTGCTTCTTTAAAGTCCAACTTTTGCTTCCACAGAGTTTCACAGGGAATACCATGGCTTGCATGATTTTGAACTTTGTAATTATAGAGACATCATGGCACCTGAATATCTCTTCCAAGGCTTTGACTTTAAGAACTCATAAAGCAGTTGAATGGCTGAATAGACAAACAGTCAATCTACTGTTTCAAATAATAAAAAGAGACATTCAGGTCAAAGAGAAAGAAAAAGAATAAAATTGCAGTAACCAGAATGCTGCAGACATGCAAATTGGAGAAGCTTTTTCATATGTTTGGATGGTGATGGACAGGACTAGAATTTCAGCCAAGCTAACCACCAGTTTCAGTTCTTAGGGTATTGGCGAGCTAAAACTATATGGAAAGCATCATAGCATAGCATAGATCTGTGAACAGATGAATAGCAAGGATGCACCTTGTGGGCAACAAGACTTAAGACAACATAATTTCCTCCTGGTTGCAATATTAGGGAGAATATGGCAAAGCAGGACTGTGAATGTGGTCCCTGATACTCACATGTTCATCATTCCCCACAGAATGGACTGATGTTGCCACATTGTAGAGTGACTATCATAACCCCAGATGCAGCAGAAAACCATTGAACCTCTGTGGTGTTTCCATAAGCATAAAGTTCTTCAAGTCCTCTTGATTTTTTTTTTTGCTGCTTTGCTGCTTTGCTGCTTTGCTGCTTTGCTTCCTTTTACAAAGTGGTTTCAAAGAAGTGATTAAATGAATCACAGCAGTGTTTCAAAACTTTGGATAGTGCTAATTGTGTCAGCTAACACAGTTTTAACTGGAGATTAGACTAATCCATGGAGCATAAGACCACTGATGATTACTCAACATCATGACTAAAAGAATTGAAAACTTCCATGTTCAAGAAGCATCATGTTATTAAATATCACTGGCAAAGGAGCTGAAGGATTGAAATTCAGATGAAATGGCTGGAATCTGCAACTTTTTATTGTTAAAAAGTAGTAACTTACCACCAGAGGCATTCACAGGGGGTCCAAAAAGTTAAAAAAAAAACCCATTGTGGTTACAATCCCTTTTTATATACCTTTTCTCATTCCTTCCTCCTTCGCTTCTTCCTTCCTTCCTTCCTTCCTTCCTTCCTTCCTTCCTTCCTTCTTTCCACCTATCTCTCCTTGCTTGCTTCTCTCCCTCTTAAGTCCCCAACAGACTCTCCCCGCAGGTTCCAAGCTACTTCCTTCTCTCCCTCCTCTCCCTCCTTCCTCCTTCCTTTTCTTGTTCCTTCTTCCTTTCCTTTCTCATTCCTTCTTCCTTCCCTTTCTCATTCCTTCCTTCCTTCCCTTTCTCATTCCTTCCTTCCATCCTCCCATCTATCCTTCCTTCCTTCTATTCTATATGCAAAATATATTTTTAAAAAGGCATAATTTCAGTGAAACAATTGTCACTGCCCTCTTGGCTTATTTAACCTGCCATCCTGCAGACATCCTGCAGTCATACCATACATGTCCTTTTATTATTATTGATATTGTTTCCAAAGAAGCGGGTTTATGATTTCATTGTTTCACCAAGTTTTTAATATGTCTTCATACTACAATGTACCACAAGGCTACATTGTCTAAATTCACATCACTTGTGAACCCTAACAATTAAGGGTTCTATATCCACACTTTGGCTTCTTAAGAGAAGCTGTTCTAATTAAGAGCAACAGCATCATTTGTCATTCTGAAGAAGATGTTTGCTACGGTTGAGTCAACAGAGAAAATATTAGGTGCACTCATGGATAACCTGTATGTGTTTCATTAAAGGTGGAAAATCTACTTTGTTCCTGGAGATGGGTTGGCTTAATGCCAACACAGATTATTTATACATTTCTCATTCAACATTTTTAAAAAGTAAAAAAATGGCATCATATTTTGAATCCTGCAGGCTTCCATAGTTAGGAAGTCTAGGGAGTCTGAATCTCCTCTGTTATTGATTGCTACCTTTAAAGAAAGCTTAGAAGTATTCAGTAATTAATGGCATATTTCCATTTCTGTAGAAATAGAAACATCTCAGGCGCGCCCATATAAGGGAGTGAAGGGAATAAAAGAAAATACCAACTCAGTTAAAACATCATGAAATCAGCCTAAAGGGAAATGATTTTTAGAAATTGTTCTTTTTTGCTTTTCTTTCAGTTTCACTTCACTCATACTTCATCAGATTTACTTCATCAGAAGTAATTCCCCATCTGAACTGGAGACCATTTTATCCTCAGTTCTGTTGACAGTAACTGACAAGAATTTTTAGGGTTTCAGCCTGCCTCAGATCTGCATCATTATCACATCTAACACTAGAGATGAGACCTGGAACCATTGACATACAAACATTCACCTCCCCTCCCTGACCTGGAAAAGCACTGGAACCTCCAGCAGCCCACTGTTGTTTCATAGAAACTGTAAACAAATTACTGTTTGACTCCT